>JAESVK010000340.1:715819-761915 GCA_017140935.1 Hamamelis virginiana | reverse complement strand
TGAGATATTAAAGGAATAAATATAATTCAAAAATGGAAAAAAAAAATAGAAGCAATAAATAATAAAAATGTCAAAATAGTCTTTCTAAAAAAAATATTGGACTAATTGATCCTCCTTTTAAAAAATTTGGCCTTTATAGTAAAGATTTGAACTTTTAGGTAAAGGTTCTTTTACCTCATCCTTTATGGAAAAAAACACTTCAATTTTGAGCTTGTTGATCATTTTTCATATATATATATATATATATATATATAAGTCCCGTTCCTGTGAGGACTTGGCCTTTTGACCAATGTAAAATGGGTATTTTGAAAACATGGCCGTTGGATTTAATATTCTTCCTATGTATGACAGGCATGCCAAAAATTACAGTGATCAGACCACTGGTTTCTTAAATACAAACTGTGGAAAATTAAATACCTATATAATGTTTAACAGTCTGTATTTTAGAAACCGGTGGTTCGATTACTGTGATTTTTGGAATGCCTACCATACATACGAAGAATATTAAATCCAACAGTCAGTTTTTCAAAATACCCATTTTACATTGGCCAAAAGGCCAAGTCCTCATAGGAACGGGACTATATATATATATATGTGTGTGTGTGGGGGGGGGGGCCCCCGATTCCATTAACATATAATTATTTTAGCTAAAGTAACAAGAAGGTAATAATAATTGTGAGATAAATATTTTGGAAAAAATGACTATTGGATTGAATATTCCTCTTGTGGATGTCATGTATTCCAAAAATTACAATGATTCAACGTCAGCATCTCATAATCTCATAATATAGACCGAAAAACCGTGACCAATGAAGAAATAAGCTAAAATTTGATGGAAAAATTACGGATTGACCCTCTGCACTATCAGAGAAAAATAATTTGCGCCCTTGAACTATCAATTGTGACATATTGACCCCTATACTATCAATTTGGAATAGATTGCACCATTCCATTAGTAAACCGAACATTGGTTTAATAGGCATAAAGTCAAGTGTTTTCACGTGAATGTATTTTTCCACCAACATTAAGTGAAGGTATGAATGCATGTGACTTTTTTTTTTTTTTTTTTTTTCTGTTAAATAGACAATTGATTAGTTGATAGAGGGTGCAATCTATCACAAATTGATAGTACAGAGGGTCATTGTGTTACAATTGATAGTTTAGGGTGTAAAGTGTATTTCGTTGATAGTACAGGGGTCGATTTGTAATTTTTACACAATATATTTATATATAATATTTTGTTTAGGTGCATTTTATCACGCATGTGCGATGGGCATCATGGCCGTCTATGATGTGCATGCACCAATGCATGTGAATCACAAACGACCGTGATGCACACTGGGGCACCTGTACCATCCTATATATATATTGAATTTTGGTGAGGTAAAGACGCCCTTACCTCACTTATTGTTAGCCCACCTCTTCTGGGAGCCATAGGACATATATTTGATAAACCGACAATTGGATTATATAATCTTCTTATTAATGACATGCTTGCCAAAAAACTACAGTAATCCGATAATTGGTTTTCAAAATACAGTTTGTGAAACACTCTAACAGTATTTACCATCAGATGTTGTCACAATTGTTTAAATGTCTTTATTTTAAAAACCAAACAGATTTTCACAAAGAAGCTTGAATGATGAGTGCTCACAATGAATGCTTTCAATAAATGTTGAATAATAGATTAGTTGACCATTAATGAGAGCAAGAGCTCTATTTATAATGCAATAGGTCTGAAATGGCCGTTTGAAAAACATTGGAGTCGAATTGGTTGAGAGAGAAGTCACCGGTGCCATTAATGCTCAGCTTACTATAAAGGAAATTAGCCGTTTTGCTTTTGCAGAAGAGTTAGTCGACTAGGACAAGAAAGTTAGTCGACTAGAAAGATTATTTTCAAAAGTTTTTAACTTCCTGGGCAAGGTTAGTGGACTAGGACTAAGGTGTTAGTCGACTGGCCCATGAAAATTCCTTTGAAACAATTTCTGGGTTTTCTTAGTCGACTGGGATAAAATACTTAGTCGACTAGAAGCTTTAAAATACACTTAGAAAATTTTTTGGGATCGATTAGTCGATTAGAAAGGAGTCTTTAGTCGACCAGCAACTTTGCTCACAAAACTTTGGCTACTGACTTGCTTGTAGTCGACTGAGACAAGATGCTTGGTCGACTAGGACACAAGTTAGTCGACTAGTTCATAGGTTTAGTCGACTAGCTTAAGATTTATCAAAACATGGCTTCTAATTAACACTTAATCGACTAGGATATATAGTTTAGTTGACTAGAAATGTTTTTGTGGACACCCCATTTTTACCAATTATTTCTATCATATACTTATACAAATGATCAACTCGAAGAGTGGATTATTTGGTGAGGAATTGGCATTGTAAAGACCAAATTACCTAAATTGCCATTTTCTGAGGAAAAGGACAATTCATTATTCCATGTGTATATTTGGATTGGAATCAACCCATTTGTATTGCATTTGACTTTTGAGGTGTTTTAGAACATCCCTATAAATTTTCATGGCATTCTGATGAGAGCTTGATAGGTAATTAGGGTTTTTGCGACTTGAAGGGCATTTTCGTCCTTTTTCTCGTGTCATTTCCGAATGACCTCCGAATTCGAAATGGATTGTCTCATGAGGTTTATATGGATGTGGGGAGTGTATTTGAAGTGTCAATTGAGCCTTGGGATGGTTGGGATAAATTCGCCTAAAATCGATTCCACAAGCGAGAATAAGTCAAACTAGGGTTTCAGTCAAATTGACCGTGAATTTGTCGTTTTCACCAAAATTAAATATTTTCAAAACATGTTTTCAAATACCAATTTCATATTAAAACCATGTTTTTAGAAGTGGTTCAAGCCTAATTGATCAATTTTATAAAACAATGAATGGTCATTTGACCAATTTTGGCACAACCGGATCAATCGGCTAGCTTTTTACCAAAACCCTTGACCATGGTCAAGGATTTTTGACCCAAAAACCTTCTAAAAGTGTGGATGATCAAAACACGGTCGTTTTGATACCTGGATCATCGAATTTGGATGAGAATTGACCAAGATATGACCAAAATACAAAATCCCAATGAAAATGGGGAAAATTTGGGAAGTCACTACGGTGACCGTCCTAGCTAGGACGGCCAACCGTCCAGCCCAGAACGGCCAACCGTCCAACCTTGGATGGTCACCAGGATGCTCGAGCAATTTTTGTAATTTTGGAAGGTTTGAGGCTCTCCCACACATTTTGGCCGATTTGATTGGTTTTTTTGAATATAATTCGAAGGGTTTTCAGCTGGCAAACCCTAGGATGAGTGATTCTAAGCCTTAGGATCATTTTTAGATGGATTAATCCCAACCATCCATGGTTATTTACCCTAACTCTATAAGTATGCTTTGATAGAGAAAGTTAGGAGGAGGGACAAGCTTTAGAGAGAATTCTAGGGTTTTGAGTAGGAGGCTACAGATCTGGTTTTTCATTGTGACACCATTGAAGGGGCAAAAACTAAAAGCTAGGAGCTTGAAGAAAGGTAGCCAAGAAAGAGATCGAAGGGTAAATGCTCAATCATGGCCTCGTTTATTTGATTTTTTATGTAAATCTTTTTTCTCCATTCTCATGTATTCAAGATGTATAATATAAATAATTTTTTAGTTGCTTGCATATGTTAGAATGATGTTAGTTGTTGTATGTGGCTTGTTTAATGTAGTTTGCATGTCTAGGGTTAGCTTTATTATGATTATATGTTAGTATGCATGTTTAAGGTTAGTTAGTTTTGTTATGATTTTATATGAGTATGCATGATTAGGGTTAGTTTTATTGTGATTTTATGTGAGTATGCATGATTAGGGTTAGTTTTATTATGATTGTATGCAAGCATGTTAGAATGTCTTTCATAATGATTTTATGTGATTAGATGTGTTTAGGATTAGTCTCGTTATCATTTTGTGCTAGTTAACATGTTTAGGATTAGTTTTGTTATTAGTTTATGCTAGTAATCATGTTTAGGGTGAGTCTTTCATTATTTTATGTGTAAGCATGTTTAGAATAAATATTGATATGTTCATATTGTTATTTGAATCTCTTAATGTTTGATAGATGGTATTAATGATGATATGAATGTGTTAATATGCTATTTTGACATGTGATGAGTCTTGAGTCTTTTTGTTTATGCTATTTATGATTATTTAAACACTTGCCATGGATTTGATTGTTTGAATATATAAATTGTGTACGAGGGAGCGTGCGAAGGTAAGATCCTCCCCTTGTGTTTAAATTAATTATTTAAGCATATTTTTGTGTAGTTTTTGATATGTTTTTGCATGGTAATTTAGTCAAGCATGATAGATTGTATGCTAGGGTGTTTATTTGATATTTTTATGGATTAAATATGATTTTTAAGCTACTTTAATTATGTATTCAAATCTGTCCAGATTTGAATACATGTTTTAAAGTGGTTTATTTAACATTTTTAAGTCATATTTTGCATGATTCTTGTAGTAGTTTCATAGTATATTCATGTAGAAAGCATGCTAGGTCATCTTCACATTTTTATTCTTTGTTTTCATGGTTTTTAGAGTAGTTTAAGGTTCATATTCAAATATGCCCGGATTTGTTTATGTCCTTAAATCACTTCTAAAAATTATTTTATGGCCAAATCCAACTTAGAAATATGCCTAGGATCACATAGTAAAATTAGTGTGCATTTAGGAGCATTTCATGCATTGTTAGAATTAATATTATGCATATTTGTTTGGTTTATTTAATTTCCAGCATGCATTTGCATTAGTGTATTAGGTTTTTATATTAACTTTAGGGTTAGTTAGAGACCCTAGGTTTAGGAAGGTCACTTGACCTTCCCTAGGACTGTCCTTTGTTGTAAAGACCGCTATCAGATTTGAGTATTTCAATTGATTTAAGTGTCTATCTTCGAGAGATTTTCTAAAAAAGATTTTGATATAAAGTTTATGAAATAAACATGATTTTATGAGGGATTTGATTAATAAATGATTTTCAAAAAGATTTGAAATGTTTTAAAGATTTTTACCTAGGAATGAGATTCCTACCCATATGATTTGTTTTCTTGAAAATCTTTGAAAAAGATTTTTAATTGGAATTGAATTCTAAAGATAAAGATTGTTTAGGACACTTAGATTTTATGAAAGTCTTTTTATTTGAAATGATTTCAAGTAAATGATTTTGAAAGAATAAAAACTCTCGAAGTTAGAGTCTTGAATTAGGTTGAAATACCTTTGATGATGTGATCGATTACAATAGGAGAGTCCTAGGGTAGTCGAACTACGTGGACTTTGATACTTGCTAAGTAACACTAGTAAGTTATGTTGGCGCTAATAGGGCTCAAGTCCGCCCTAGGATACCCGTAGGGTATTCTAGGTTCTTAGGGTTTGTTTGTATATATTTTTATTATTAATATAACTAATATAGATAATGCATTTATATCATTATTTTATTGGTTGATTTAGATTATTTAGGATTGTTTGTAATAAGAAATTTAAATAGCCCATATAAATTAGAAGTCCTTTAATTAGGGCGAGTGGGTGCCTACAAGCGAAAGCTTGGAACCTTCCCACGTCGTAACCTAGCCCCCGGATCCAACTCTGGTTTGTAGACTGTCTTTTCATTGAAAATGGAGTTTGTTTTGTTTTGATTTTAAAAATAAAATATTTTTCATGGTTTCCTTATTCCTTAAAAATAAGGTGGCGACTCCTTTGTTTTGTTTGTTTTCTAAACCCCCCTAATCACATCGCCCGATGATGATGTGGATCCTCCTCACAAAGCCCCATCAGGTGGCTGGTCCACAGTTTTAATGCCAATAATTCGAGTTTCTTAAGTCAAAACCAACTAATAACATATTAGCAAGTTAACTAAGTGTTCTCAAACAATTTGGACAAGTTTAAAACATTTTCCAAGTTATGTATGCTAATGCATCATGAGTTAAAATGTTTTGTCTTGAGCTATGCAATATTAAACAAAATGAGATGCCTTACAAGTTGTTCCTAATACAATGGAGATACAACTTGGCTTCAAAAGATCTTCATAAGCTTGTCTTCAAGTTGATCTTCAAATATTGAACTTCAAGAGCTTTGAATGAATGTTTGCGCATTGAATTGCTTAAGATGTGTTAATGAGCTCCAATAAGATATAACTTCAAATCCATGGAGACACAACACTTAACCATTTATTAGAAATAAAGTACGGTTTAGTTATCATCAAAATGTGGTCAAAGACCTTAGGGCTAACAATCTCCCCCTTTTTGATGATGACAAACCATTACTTTGAAATACATATAGAGAGCAAAGTTCCCCCTCAAATTTGTACAACAAGCATGGTTAATCAACATATTCAATAAGCAATAAAAATATGGAAGCAAATGAATAAGCTCACTTTTCTCCCCCTTTGTCATCTCAAAAAAGGAACAAGAGAAAAGAGAAATTAGCGAATACAACATGCACAAACACAATTCCAATAGTCTAATCATACCAAGTTCACGCCGAATTGTGCAAAAACGATCCTCTTGGAGAGGTTTTATGAAGATGTCCGCTAATTGGTGGTCCGTGCTTACAAATTCTAGTTCAACATCTTTCATTTGCACATGGTCACGAATGAAATGGTGCCTAATTTCAATGTGTTTTGTGCGTAAGTGTAAGCATGGATTTTTAAAAATATTGATTGCACTAGTGTTATCACAACAAATAGGTATGTTAGTGAAGTTGATTATATATTAGTCTTCAAGTTGTTGTTTCATGTAAAGAACTTGAGCACAACAACTTCCAGCGGCAATATATTTCGCTTCGATGGTGGAAAGAGCAATTGGAGTTTGTTTTTTGCTAAACCAAGAGATTAGCGAGTGGCCAATAAAATGACAAGTGCCACTAGTGCTCTTCCAATCGATTTTACAACCGGCAAAATCGGCATCCGAATAACTAACAAGTTGAAAAGATGCATGTTTAGGATACAAGAAACCCAAATCATGAGTCCCAAAAAGATATTTAAATATGCGTTTGACGGCTACTAAGTGGGATTCCATAGGATTTGCTTGAAATCTAGCACATAAGCATACACTAAACATTATATCCAATCTACTTGCGGTTAAGTAAAGAAGACTACCAATCATACCTCGATATAATTTTTGGTAAACTTTTTTACTATTTTCATCAATGTCAAGCTTAGTTGAATGGCTCATGGATTTTACACCTTCCATGACAAATTTATTTAGCATGTCCTTCACATACTTTGCTTAATTGATCAAAATGCTTTCTTTGGTTTGTTTGATTTGAAGTCCAACAAAGAATGTCAGTTCTCCCATTATGCTCATTTCGAATTCATCTTGCATGAATTTAGCAAATTCTTCACAAAGAAGATTATTAGTAGGACCGAAAATAATATCATCAACATAAATTTGAACAATAAGCATATCACTATCTTTAATCTTTATGAAAAGTGTAGTGTCAATTTTGCCTCTAATGAAACCATTATTGAGCAAAAATCCACTCAACCTTTCATATCATGCTCTTGGTGCTTGTTTTAAGCCATAAAGTGATTTTGAAAGTTTGTATACATGATTGGGAAAAGTGTTACTTTTAAAACCGGGAAGTTGTTTAACATAGACTTCCTCCGAAATGTAACCATTTAAGAATGCACTTTTCACATCCATTTGATACAATTTAAGGTTCTTAAAACAAGTAAAAGCAAGAAGCATGAGAATGGCTTCAAGTCTAGCAACCGATGCATATGTTTTATCATAATCAATGCCTTCTTGTTGGTTATAGCTTTGTGCAACAAGTATTGCCTTATTCCTAATTACATTACCATCTTCATCCTGTTTGTTTTGAAAAATCCATTTAGTACCAATGATGGAATGGTCGTTAGGTTTAGGTACAAGTTCCCACACTTGGTTTCTTTCAAATTGATTTAGTTCTTCTTGTATGGCTATAATCCAACAATCACATTTTCGGTCTCATTAAAATTTTTAGGCTCAATTTGTGTAACAAATTCAATATGATTACAACCATCTCTAAGATTAGAACGAGTACTAACCTTGCATGAAGGATCACCAATTATTTGATCAATTGGATGATTCCTCACAAATCTCAAAGCTTTTGGCAACTCTTGAGGTTCATTTGAAGGTTCTAATTCTTCAATTGGAAGGTCCTCCTTTGGTTTCTCTTGGGGTGCATCATTTGATGTAGAATCACCAATGTTGAGCTTGCTAAGCTTTTTATTCGTATTTGATAGCATTTTGCTGTTTTCATCATCATCAACAACAATCTTATGAGAGAAATGATTAGATTCATCAAATACTACATGCATAGATTCTTGCACTGTTAGAGTACGTCTATTATAAACACGATATGCTTTGCTATTAGTTGAATAACCAATAAAGATGCCCACACCAGATTTAGATTCAAATGTTGCAAGATAATATTTATCATTCAAAATAAAATATTTAGATCCGAAAACTTTAAAATAACCAATATTTGGTTTTCGACCATTCCATAGCTCATAAGGAGTTTTGGCTACAATAGGTCTAATAACCACTCTATTTCCCACATAACAAGCGGTACTAACCGCTTCCACCCAAAAGGTTCTAGGAAGTATATGTTCATGAAGCATGATTCTATCAATTTCTTGTAATGAACGATTATTCTTTTTAACCACTCCATTTTGTTGTGGAATTCTTGGGGCTGAAAAATTATGTAAGTATCCTTATGCTTCACAAAAGTTATCGATGTCTTGGTTCTTAAACTCTCTACCTCTATCACTTCTCACACTAATGATATAATGGCCTTGTTTTTTTTCAATTCTTTTGCAAAGTTTAATAAATTCGCCACATGTATTACTCTTGTGAGCAAGGAATAAAACACATGTATATCTTGAGTAATCATCAACTAAGACAAAGGCATAGAGTTTAACACTAAGACTTTCTACATCATTTGGTCTAAACAAATCTAGATGTAACAATTCCAAAGGCCTAGATGTAGAGATATGCGCTTTGGTTTTAAAACTAGTTTTGGTTTGTTTTCCAAATTGGCATGCATCACAAATTTTATCTTTTGAAAAATTAGCTTTGGGCAAGCCTATAATAAGTTCATTTTTAGAAAGCTTTTGAAGTAAATCCATATTAGTATGCCCAAGCCTTCTATGCCATAGCCAATTTGCTTCTTGTAAAGCCGAAAAACATGTTACATCTTGAGATGTTAATTCTTCAAAACAGGTGATATAAACATTTCCAATTCGATTTGCAACAAGGATATTATTTTTGTTTTTATCTAAAACGTTACAAGAAGTAGAAGTAAAATTTACATAATAGCCATTATCACAAAGTTGACTAATGCTAAGCAAGTTATGTTTCAAATTACTAACAAGTAATACATTATCAATTGTAATAGAGTCATTATCAATCTTACCTTTACCAATAATTTTACCTTTACTAGCATCACCAAAGGTTACATAGCCACCATCCTTGAGAGTGAAGGAGATGAACTTAGCTTTATCTCCGGTCATATCCCTTGAGTATCCACTATCCAAATACCATTGATCATTTTTGTGATTGGATTTCAAGCATACCTACAAATATGATGCAATAGAACTATTGGTACCCAAATCTTTTGGGTCCTATAATGTTAGGATTCTTAATCTTTCAAGTTCATTAATATTAATAGTCTTTGGCTCAAATGATTTATTGGATGAGGGTTCCTTTCTAATCCAAGCTACCATTTTGCCAAGTCCTCTTCTACCTCTAAAGGGACATTTGAATGTGACATGACATTTTCTCTCATAATAGTGACAAGTAGCATTAGAATTTTGTTTTAAAACATGAGAGTGGGAGGAGGTTTTGAGTATGGTTTCTTGGAGTCTCCTTTCATTGAAGCTTTAACAAAGAAGTCTAAATAGAATGAAGACTTTTTAGAATTGGTATTTGAAATATAACCCAATCATTTTTTGTTTAGCCCAACTCTTTGAGCTCCTAGCAACTTATCAAAATTTTATTTTCCACTTGTGAATTTGAAAATAATTTTGTTTAAGTCTTCAACTTTGGATTTCAAAATTTTGTTTTCGTTTTCCAAAGTAGAAGAAACATTTGAAGATTTTGAAGTGGATGGTATATTTTAAAGACTCAATCTCCTTCTTATGTTCTTCATTTTTCAAACTCAAAACAGAATTTTCATCAACTAATGTCATTTTTTCAATTTTGAGAGTTGAGAGATTTTTCTTCAAAGATTCAAGTTCCTTTGTTAATACACAGTTTTTGTCATAAAAAAGTTTACTTAAATTTTGGAAATTTTCTAAGGTTAAATCACATTATTTATCATTGTCATAACAAGAAATAGAAGTTACCTCATCTTCATCATCATTTGCCATGAAGCAAGGTTCTTTAATGTTGGCAAATAGGCAAAAGTTTGTCGTCTCCTCTTGAGTGTTCTCTTAATCACTTCTTGCATCTTCAAGAAGATCATCCCAAGTTGATGTAGTGGCTGCCATAGCTTTCCCTTTACCTCTTTGATCATTTCGAGAGGTGTTGAAATTGTTGTTGTTATTGGAGGTAATCTTGCTTGGATAATTGGCAATTGTGTGACCAAACTTCTTACAATTGAAGCATCTACCATCATTGTTTTTGTTGAATCTTCCATTGCTTTGTCTTGATTGATTTTTCTTCATTCTTATATAGGTTTGGAATCGCTTTGTGATAGGAGCCACATCTTTAACATCATCTTTGGTGAAGTAATCACCATCATTTTCTTCAAGGATTTAAGATTGAAGAGAAATAGTCCTCTTCACTTGAGCATTCTCCTTTTCACTTGAGCATTCTCCTTCTCACTTTGAATGGCTTATTTTTCCTTCTCTATTGTTGTTTCATGAGTGATGAGAGATCCTAAAAGCTCATCAATGTCAATCTCCTCAATGTTTTTGGCTTCTTGAATAGCGGTGATCTTTGAACTCCATGAAGGTGGTATAACAAAGAGTATCTTTGACACAACATCATCATTAGGATAAACTTTTCCTAATGCTTGCAGTTCATTCAAAAAGTTGATGAAATGAGTAAACAAATCTAGGGATGTCAATTTCACGGGTCAAATCGGGTACCCGCCCCTCCCGGGACGGGTTTGGGCTATTCTAATAGAGTAAGGGGCGGGTTTGGGATTGATTTCTAAAACCCGATCAGGTTTGGGGTGGGTTCGGGATATGCTCTTAAAAAACCCAACCCAACCCGACCCGACTATATATCTATAAATATTAAATACAATTATTTTTAAAATCAAATTACTGTTATACCCTTACTGTAGCACTTAAAAATACCATTATACCCTCATAACACAAACCCTAAAAATGAAAGAAACTCTCATTTCCTTCAAATGAACTCACCTAAAGGAGTGAAAGCCCTCAGCTGCGGCACTGCGGCAGCACTTAAGAACTCATGCACCAGTCCTCCATCGCGCCGCTGCTCTCCGCCGTCGACCTCCAGTCCTTCAACCTTCTACTTCGTAAGTCCTCCATCGCGAACAAAGCTGCGCCTGCTCATAGTCACGGGCTCACGGCAAAGCTGAACGCCGCTGCTCTCTACGACTCCACCGTCGACCTCCATATATGTATGTATTGTTTATATATCAGATACATAAATGCATAAGATTTTTCATAGAAAAATCTAGATGATTGATGAGAACCATCCGATGTCTGGCTGTCTGAAGTGCTTGATTTATCTTTAAAATCTAGATAATTGATGAGAACCATCCGCTGCTCTCCATTTCTTGTTGTCTTTGACTGAAATTTTATCTTTCAACTTCAACATTTTGTTGAAATTCTTTAAAACACTAAGTATATTATGATCTTTTTCATTTTTTCTTTTAGATTTGATTGTGTATAATGTGCCTCAAACTTTATAGATTTCTGACCTTCTGTTCAATTTTATCTACCCAAAGTAAGGAAGAGTGATTGCTCTCATCCTCTCAGGTACCTTCTTTTTGCTCATGGAAGTGATTAATAGGATGTACATTTTGATTGTTTCTTATTTGTCCTTTTGTATTTATTTTTTTTCCATTCTTCATATATATTTTTTTCTCCTTTAGAATTAAGAGAAAACAGTTTGTATCTACAGCCTTGCTTTGTAAAAGTCTAAACTCTAAATAAGCTATGCAGTTTGTATTAATTTCCTGATATTTACAGAGAATTTACAATTCGCCCAACTCTGCCCTAAACAAGGCAAGGACATAGTTACTGAACAACCAACGCATGTTATCTCAGGTAGTTTTTTCTTTTGCTTTGGCATTCATAAGACATAGCTGGTTCTCTTGATACCATTAGATATAGATGTTTATGCCACTTAATTATTTGAATCAATTTCTGTTAAACTCTTACCAAGTGTTCTGATTTTTAATTTTCTAGAGAAATTTTTCTGATGTTATGTTGATCAGACAAATTTGTCTGATGTTATGTTAAACTCTTACCAAAGCAATTTCAATTTATTCAAGTTAATGAATTTAGTTGTGGAAACATATTAACGCATGTTATGTTAAACTCTTATAGACATTTGCCATTCATATTATATTTGTTTGTTAGTTTGTTGTACTTTAAACATTATTTGCTTGTTTATTTGTAATTGATGTTCATTAATATTTATTTTATGTTGATTCTATATGAATATTTTGATAGATTATTGTAAATTGAGCAGATTTGTAATTTTTGAATATAAGATCACTTGTGACCCGCATGACCCATTTAACCCGCCCCACCAAAATAAATGGGACGGGACGGGACGGTAATAGGATGGAATCTTTTAATTGGGATGGGAATGAGATTTTTAATCCTGACCTGTCACGGGTTTGGGACGGGAATGAGATGGGATTTTCTTAAATGGGACGAGGTCGGGGAAGGGGTGACCCTTCCCAAACCCGCCCCGTCGACATCCCTAAACATATCACGAACACATTCACCTTCAACCATTTTAAACAATTCATAGTCTTTACCTAAGCATGAGAGCTTTGGAGCGTTTAACTTGCTTGGTACCTACGTAGGTGACCTCGAGCTTTCTCCAAATTTCTTGTGCGGTAGCATAAGCTGAAACTCTATTGTATTCACTTACATTGATAGCACAATACAACACAGTTTTAGCTTTTGAATTAATTTGGAGAATTCCCATGTCCTCGTAGGTCCAATCATCCATAGTTTTGGCAATTTCTTTTCCATCGGCATCATTTTTGAAAACATTTTGATTGCATTAAATAATGACTCTCCAAATTCTCATGTCATAAGACTCAATCCAATTTTGCATTCTATTTTTCCAAATCCATAATTTTCACCCAAAAAAAATGGAGGTTAGTCGGGGTTAGTTCCCATTTGATCTTTAGCTCAACAAACAAATATAATAAGCACTTGCTCTGATACCAATTGTTGGCCCAAAGTATACTCTAGAGGGGGGTGAATAGAGTATTGGCAATTTAAAAATTGATTTGTAAATGTGATAGAGTGTTTTTGAAAACTGATTGAACCACAATCATACCTTCAACTATGGTATTTCTGTGTTCCCTTATTAATAGTTGCGTAATAAACAACCTAATTTTAATAAAAATCATGTACCTTGCCTAATTTCTCTCTTTGTAAAGAATTTGTACAGCTGAATAGGTACAAAGCCATTTCTCGCAATAGCATCCCAAAAGCTCAAAAAGAAAGCATTCGCGATGAAGCTATCAAAGCAATTCAGGTCCGGATCGCGTCAGAAGAAAGTCTGCAGTCACCAAGTCAAAACTAGCATGACTATCGATAGCCAAATATCGCTATCGATAGAAGTTCTATCGATAGCCAAATCTCGCTATCGATAGACATGAGGCGGCTGTGGGACAATTGAGATATTTTGAGATATTTTAGGGGCATTTGTGTCTTTTGTATATTAAGCCTATAAATACAAGGTTCATGTAACTGAAAAAGGGTTCATGACTTAAGCTCTGAATCATTACTCTGCTATTTTAATTCAAGTTACAGTTTATTTTCGCATTTTATTCGGTAGTTTCCAATTTCAGCAATTTCCAATTCTGCCATTTTTCTTTTAATGCCTGGCTCAATTCTCACTTGAGGATTGTTCTATCCGATTAAGTCTTTACTTTCTGCAATTTACTTTTCTGTTATTTTCCCTTTTTATGCATGGCTCAGTTCTCACTTGAGAACTGTTCTTTACTTTTTCTGTCTTTTTCTTTATTTACTTAAGTCTTTTCTTTTCTTTATTTACTTCAGTCACTTTTCTTTATTTATTTTCGCCATTTTCTTTATTTATTTCTGCCATTTTCCTTATTTATTCAGTCATTTAATTACCGCTTTTATTTCTTTTTCCATCCCGTGACCCCTTAAAGCTTGTCCTGGATAAAGGATATTCTCCTCCAGTGATGTGTAGCTAATACTCCAAGCTTGGGTGAGGATGAAGTTGGATTCATTTTACAATCCTATTTTATAAACATCCCTCTATTTGTATTATGTGATTGCATAGTTGTGAAGGTTGTACCGCACACTATTGCCGAATATAATATCATATAATTGTACATCTGTGATTGCAATTATATAATTATGCAATGGTTCTTATTGGTATGAATACAAACCAGCTTGCTTTATTCCTCATTTAAGGTGGATAGCGATATTCCATTCTTTTCCGGGATAAACTTGCCGGTCCTGTATTTATAATCTTTTTGGGACTTCCTTCTTGTAGTTGGAAGAACCACCATACATAATTACTATAGTGAGGATTTTATAAACATAAATTGTATATTTGATATTCAATGGGCTTCTCACCCAAGTTCCGCTCAATCCACCAACTTAATTGCATTTTTTACTAAGCTTTATTTAATTACTGAGTTTTCGCTTCGACCCAATCGGAGCATTTACCACCAACCAATTTAATTGACAATATTCTTTCCACTTGAATTGAGTCTAAAAAGTCTTTTAGTATAAACCTGCATTTCCCAGTGGTTCGACACCCGTGCTCACTAGTCACAATCGAATTGAGATTAATTGTCACGCGGTTTTATAAATTATTAATCTTGATCGTTGACGAGGAATAATCTCCCTTGTCGTCTGAGTCGATCAAAAACTCAAACTTTTAATAACTAGAATGCAAGATTAAATCTCAACTCAGCAAAGTATAAAACAAGTAAATAAATTTAAATGCAAGAGATAGAGTTAGAGAGATTCAAACACATGGATTTTAACATGGTTCGATTTTCGCCTACATCCACGCCTCAAGAACTCTGTCAAGAAGGTTAATCCACTATCACTCCTTTAAGGTGGAGAAACCTTTACAGCCTTCTTTATAAGGCGGAAGACACTCACCCACAATCTTTTTTCAAGGTGGAAGATTCTCACCCACAAGAGTTTCACAAACCCTTAAATCTCACAAGAAATAAATGCTTCAACAAGCTAATTTGTAATAAATACAAGTACACTAATAGCTTCTCAAATGTTCAACAAAGATAGCTCAACCGTATTTTCACAAAGAAGCTTGAATGATGAGTGCTCACAATGAATGTTTTCAATAAATGTTGAATAATAGATTGGTTGGCCATTAATGAGAGCAAGAGCTCTATTTATAATGCAATACATCTGAAATGTCCGTTTGAAAAATATTGGAGTCGGATTGGTTGAGAAAGAAGTCACAGGTGCCATTAATACTCAGCTTACTATAAAGTGAATTAGCCATTTTGCTTTTGCAGAAGAGTTAGTCGACTAGGACAAGAGAGTTAGTCGACTAGAAAGCTTATTTTCAAAAGTTTTTAACTTCCTGGGCAACGTTAGTTGACTAAGACTAAGTGTTAGTCAACTGGCCCATGAAAATTCCTTTGAAACAATTTTTGGGTTTTCTTAGTTGACTGGGATAAAAGGCATAGTCGACTAAAAGCTTTAAAATACACTAAGACAATTTTCCGGGATCGATTAGTCGACTAGAAAGGGGTCTTTAGTCAACTAGCAACTCTGCTCACAAAACTTTGGCTACTGACTTGCTTGTATTCGACTGGGACAAGATGCTTAGTCGACTAGGACACAAGTTAGTCGACTAGGTCATCGGTTTAGTCGACTAGCTTAAGATTTCTCAAAACATGGATTCTGATTGACACTTAGTCGACTAGGATACATAGTTTAGTTGACTAGAAATGTTTTAATGCCAATAATTCGAGTTTCTTAAGTTAAAACCAACTAATAACAAATGAGCAAGTTAACTAAGTGTTCTCAGACAATTTTGGACAAGTTTAAAACATTTTTCAAGTTATGTATGCTAATTCATCATGAGTTAAAATGTTTTATCTAGAGCTATGCAATGTTAAACAAAATGAGATGCCTTACAAGTTATTCCTAATACAATGGAGATACAACTTGGCTTCAAAAGATCTTCTGTAACACCCCACACAGGGTAACCCCTATGCGGAAATGCCATAGTGACATAAAACACCAAGCGCTTATCTTTTGAGTAATTTCTTTTTAAAATTAACACAGTTTAAAACAGTTTTTCAAAATACGCGTGCGGAAGTCTTTAAATATTTTTTTCAACATCTCAAAAATTAAAGATAGCGCTGAGTACTAGTTTGTATCATGAGTACATTCCCGTAATGTACCCGAATTCCAGAAACATCCATTTAGTTTACTGAGTTTGATAGAGTCTCATGCTGATAACGTGTCATCCTCTTAAAGAAAACACATAGCAGAAAAATAAACAAACACCAGGATTTACGTGGTTCGGCAAAATTGCCTTCGTCCACGGTGAGTCATTTTTATTATTGTAAATCATATTACAAGAATACAATATCTTCTTGTCTCAATACATTCAGAAATATTCACATCCTTCCACATTCTCATATCTGTCAACAAATTTTATCATCAGCCAAATATCACATAAATAAATCATCATATCTGTAATTCTTTTATATATATTACAGAATATATCCATCACTTTTTCACAATAAATAATTTTACACTACATGCATGCTTTATGCATATGACAGATATACGATGCAATGCTCATGCAGTCATACCTATCATTTTCTCTGTTCTGCTTTTCCTGCAAAACATCAACCATTCACACTGATGGTAACCCTATTTTAGGATTCACCATTTCACCACAATTGATGGCTATCTCATTTTAACCATATTACCACAACAGCATCCCCGCCTTTTTAGGATGTATATCACCCAGTCCCCTCCTTTTTAGGACCTACCGCGATTGTCACTCATTGACAAGAGGATTTACGTACTGTTTTTAGCAAGGGTGATATATTAGTGCACTAACTGTTTCCAAGATCTTTTGTCCATCAGTGGTATCTCAACTCCTCGTTTCCACAGTTACAAAAATAATCATAAATGCATATAATTTTCTATGCAATATATTTCACATGTAACTGTGTCTCATGCCAGATGCAATTATTACATGCAATACATAAGGCATACATCTCATATCAACAATTCATGTATGTCAATTTGTGCATACATTTCATAGTATATCAACTCAACATATATCTCATATTAACAGTTATATCAGTGATATACAAATAAATCATTCTGCTCACTCAACTTGAGCCACCACATGTAACTGTGCCACTGTAACACCCCGTACTTCTCCAAGTAACAATATTGTCCGCTTTGCCTGCACGCATAACATGCGCGCCCATATACGCATATTCACATGACAAGTGCATGGTTTTATTTTTCTTAAAACACATTGTTACTATGAGATGTATGGAATTTACTGATAAGCCCAGTCACTTTCTCATAACATCATCACCACATGCCATATGCCAATTTTATGTGCAATAATTATGGCAAATATCACACGTATGTATTTTATACATAACAATTAACATGCTTCATCATTTTATTCATAATAATAACAACATGTTATAAACTTTACAAATATCACATGCATATATTAACAGTTTATATATATATATATGCCAATACGATTTCCATAACTTGTATTTCCAAGATCTTTCACTAATCATCCTGATTTTATAAAAATCAATTATTCATGATTTTTAACTATTTTCCATAGACTCACAATTTGGAAGATAGTTAATTTTCTATCCACATGTATTTTCTATACAATAATCCATTCTAGGACACTTGTTTGATTTTTGTAGAATTTATCAAATTTTGTTAGATTAAAAAATCATACTAGAATAGTCAAAATACAATGAGGTCACATGGTAAGCCTTATGGTGCACCTTCACTATGCTGCATAATTTTCTAGGCTCTTTCATGCCTCCCAAACAGCAACTTTTGTACCCATTAATATCAACTTAATTTAATAGGATTTTTAAAAATAATTCCAAGTCAAAATGATAGCCACAAGTGCTAATTTGCAATTGAGGGTGTATGGTTTACTATGCACCTTCATAGCACAGAATCATACATGCACACTCACGTAGATGATACGTCCATATTTTTCATCTTTTTGGCCAACTTTGCACACTTATATCTCCTTCGTTTCTCATCCGATTTGGATGATTCAAGATGTTATAGAATATGTGTGATACAAGCTTTCAAAATATAATGGTGGTGTATAACACCTCCCATCCGAACATATTTAAAAATGATGCCAAAGTAGGCTAGTTAATAAAATTTCAGATTTTTCGGCAACTTCGTTTCTCAATTTCTCTCACAATTCACATCCAATTGAAGTGATTCAAAGTTCTAAATTCATATAAAATCCATCTATACCATATATGTAAAAATCATAATTTTTCAATAAACTATGAAAATACACCTTGTGTCTACTATTAAAGCTTCATGGAAGCTTTCTCTCTCTAGAAATTCTCATTCACCCATAGGTCTTTTTCCATGATTCTTGTCCCTAAAAATTCATAAATTCAAGCTTTACAATATACTCAAATTTCAGAATTTTCGGACATATACACAATATACTACAAATTTTCAAAGTTTCAGTATTTCTAAACTTCAGAAAATTATAGAAATTAATCTACTCATCAGAAAATTCCCAAATTTGGTACACATGATCCTGAGTTGATATAGTTGATGGGAAAAATAGTCCCAAAGTTTCAGCTTTTCATTTTCATATAAAATAAAAATCCAAGATTTGAAATCCCCATATATATATATATATATAAGTCATTATTTCATCATCAAATCATATCATATTCAATCCAAAAATTGAAATATAATCAAAATAGAAATACTATCTCACCTCACTAAGCTCGGAATTATGCAATTAAATTACCAATTATTCTGAGTTTGTGCAGCTCCATCTTCCCCTTAGCTTCTCATTTTTTTCTTTCCTTCTCTTTCTTTTCTTTTCTTTTCTTCTCTCCTATTTCTTCCCCTCTCTTCCGACTCTCTCCCCCTTTTGATCTCTCTCTCTCACATTTATCTATCTTTTCTTCCCCCTATCTTCCTTTCCCCTATCTCCCCTTCTCTTCTCTACCTTTCTCTTTCTCCTAACCCCCTTTCTCTCCCTCTTCCCGAAACTCATTTGTGTCTTTCATTCAAGACACAAACCCCCCCCACTACCCAACAAATTGGGTGGGGTCTCACCCTAATATATATATATAATCAATCATTCACTCCATTATAATTATAATGCATTCATAATACTCTCATGCACCCTTCTCAAAAAGTGGCCACATGGTACACTCTATGGCCAATGACAAAATGTCATGTGTGCAATAAATAAAATAATAATAATTAAGAAAATTTACTATTGAAAATTTTGGGGTCTCACATCTTCATAAGCTTGTCTTCAAGTTGATCTTCAAAGATTGAATTTCAAGAGCTTTGAATGAATGTTTGCGCTTTGAATTGCTTGAGATATATTGATGAGCTTCAACAAGATATAACTTCAAATCTATGGAGACACAACACTTAACCATTTGTTAGAAATAAAGTATGGTTTAGTTATCATCAAAATGTGGTCAAAGACCTTAGGGCTAACATCATGCATGCCAAAAATCATGGTGATTCAATGTCAGCACCTAAAAATATAGACCGAAAAATTATGACCGTTGAAAACTGTCACAGTTTTTCTTAGTGACATTTTTCAGAAACTAACCATTTGATTACCGTAATTTTTTATATGCATAATATTCATAAGAAGAATATCTAATCCAACTATCAATTTTACAAAATATGTATTCCACAATTATCTACTAACTTAATGTTTATTTGAGCTTAAATAAATATATGTTGACATAACTAGGACTGTATATATTTTTCATATCCAAAACATAAAAAATAAAAACAACATCATGTGTCACATTTAGGTAGTTTCCTAGCAAATGGAAATTGCACCAAACTATAGGGGAAGGAGAGATGTGTGGTCACCTCTTCTTTTTCATCAAACAAATTATGATTATGGATCTACATTGTAGGGATCCAAATCCATGATTGGTCATAGATCTTACCACTAACATCTTGATTTAGTTATATCCATGACTCAAAAACAAAATCATTCTAAGCACTATTAACATTCATAAACCAAACTTGGGAGACATGACAGTTTACAATCTGATTTGAAGAGTATATGTAATTGGTGCAAAAGATGTCATAGAGATACAAGGCATTGGTCTCTTTTTGCTGCCACAACCCAATTTGGAAACACAGAAATGAGGTCATTATTTTTCTGGCAATAGTAAAGATCATTAGCGAATGACTTATTATAGTATTGTGATATGTATCTTACTCTTAAAAAGAGAGATTCCATTCGAGCACATCGATATTCATTTTTAATATTTGGGGTTTCTGGGTTGGGTACATTTCTATCCATAAATATAACATAAATAAAAAAAAATAAAAGGACCTATCTAGGTAGATGAAGGTTCTTCAACTAGGATGGAGTGTGGTGATAAAAGATGCTCTAAGCATATCTCTAATAGGCTTCCATTTGGGGTTGCCATTGACAAATTTGGGAGCCATGGCAATGGCACTAATGGCTCTCATATTTAACAAATTTTTTTGCAATGTCTATCTTCTTCCAAATATGGCACATCATATTTCCCTATAATTTAAAGCTCATTGGATCAAAATGATGTCAAATATGGGAGCTCCCCATTGAAGCATACTTGACTATTAGATTTGTAATGTTATTTATCCCAAGCATAGGATGGTTGTCAAGTATAGTACATAGGAATCCCATGGTCATTGTCCGATCTTCATATATAGAAATTCGACGAAGACTTGCAATCCTTTTGATTTTGTTCAAAAATGAGAAAAATATAGAAAAATCCCATAGGGGTTGATTTGAGAGTTGTTTGTGCTCAATGCACAAAAATTGTTTTGAATATTTGAACAATAAAAGAAATGAGTTAAGATTTAGGGTTCATCTTGTCCATATCATTGGTTCTAATTTCTCACACACTTTACTCATCCAGAAAACATTGAAAAATGATTCAGATAAAATATTTAGCAATAAAACCCAATAATATTACACGCTCAGATTACATTGAAGAATGGTCTGTGCGAAAGATTTAACAATAAAAAACGAACCTACTTTAAGATTATAGGATATTTATGCTAAACACTTTTTCAAAACAATTAAGCATACACCTGGAATGCTTTCGACACTAAGAACCATATGTGCCAAGAAACCCTGCCTACAGATAGTTAAAGTTAGTCAATCTTTGTGGATCTAAACAAATCTAGTGTTTAACATCAATATCCAAATCTTTCAAGCATGAAAATAATGTGAGAAATCATATACCTTGGATATGGAACAAGAATCCTCCATAAATCCCATTTTTTGAAAGCTTAGCTACTCATGGATTCAAAAATAAACAGATCTAATGAAAATAGAACTGAAAACATTGAAATGAAATTGGAAACTTTGAAAATAACTTGCATAAATTGAATGAACTACAGATCTGTTCAAGTACAACGATATGTCGAGTAACAAACTATAATAAGAACTAAGATCAAATAAGAAGTAGTTTAAAATATCCTAATCCACTTGAAGAAAGATGAGGAAGATGAGAAGAATGAGAGAAAACAGAAAAACAAAGTCTAAGATAAGTTACTGAAGTGAAGTCCGTTCTTGAACTGTTCCTTGAAAATGCTTATATAGTCCTCTTGGAGAAAAGACCATTATACCCTTCAAAAATCTTCTCAAATATCTGCATTGTGCTTAATGTCGGCTGCCATTATCAATAATGCCTTAGCACCATTATCGGTAATGGCCTTAAATGGCTTTCTTCATGGTGAAATACTCTTCCATTACCGATAATGCATCTCACCATTATCGGTAATGGTACACTTCTGACTCAAGAGAGATAATCACGCTGGACTGCATTACCGATAGTCAAAAATACATTTTTGATAGTGGGACTGCTCTGGCTTTTTGTTGCTAATTTCCTTTCAACCATTACCGATAATACATAAAACCATTATCGGTAATAGTGTGTTGTTGGTGCTGATGGAATACATTTCTAGCTTTGGTGTGCTTGCATTACCGATAATGCATCTTGCCATTATTGGTAATGAGTGCCTTCTGCTCCTGGTTTTTGATTGAGTCCTCCTTTAAATTGTTTCCAAGCTTTTTTTATTCAATTTCTTCCCTCTATTGCCAGCTTTCATATTCTTTGAGATGCCCCATGTGCCTTCAAAGCTATACATCACTGCTTTCACTTCATTTTACACAAAATTCTTACAATAATTGAAAACATTGAACATAAGATAAATTACAAATAAAAGCTATTATAACATGCAACTTAAAACAATAATTTATACTACGTAATCACATTGAAAAGTGCATGATTGCGAGGCAATCAAAGCACAATAGTGACAAATATGGGAGAAGCTCCCATTTTGTCACAGTAGCACTCTCGAATATGGAAATGGAAGGACTAAATGGGGGCTCCCCATTTTAGATGCTATAAGGAGCTACTAACAAATTTATGGGGAGTACATTAAGTGCAATTGTAGACATCCATTTTTGACCATGGGAAGGGTCATTAATGGTTGCCTGTGATTTGAGGTGAAATAGGGTGTCAAAACCCTAAGTTGCCAGTTTTACCCCTGTGAGTAGTTAGTTAGAGGTCATTATCGCATGTAAGTTTTTAGGTCAGATCGAGTCGGTTCTTCTTGCATTTAGTTTTCAGAGAGTCTATGAACATCCCTGTTAAATTTCATGGCATTCTGAGCCAGGCTTGATAGGAAATAAGGCCTTTTGCGACTTGAAGGGCAGTACTGTCCTTAGAATCACAAAAGTTCTGAATGACTGTCGATCTTGTCCCGAATGGCCTCGAGACTTTGGCATAGATATTTAAGATGTGTTTGGTAGCAAAGTTGATCAGTGGCAAGGTCTGTTGAACCTTCTGGCTCATGTTTGGCTCTTGAGGCTCAAAAGGCCTTTTCAAGCTTAGAATTAGGGTTTCGACCGAAAATGACCGGGATTCGATCTTTTTATCAAACCAAAGCCTTCAAAGGCTTCAAAACACTTTCTTAAAATGTTTTAAAACTTATTTCGAGAAGAAGAAATGATTTTGAAAGCGATTGGTTAGTAGATTTCAAAACCCTAATTTGGGCCCGGCAGGCCCTAAACAGCTAATCGGTTGACTTTTTTCCAAAAATTTGACTTTGGTCAATGCATTTTCATTTAAAACACTTCTCAAAACATAGAGAATCAAATCATGATCGTTTTGGCGCTTGAATCGTCGAATTTGGACTTAAAACGGGCCCGAAAAGCCGAAAAAAGACAAAACCGGGTCGAAACAGGCTGAGATAGGCCCACATAGGGGAAAATTGGGCTCAAAGCTCGATGACCGTCCACCTAGGGACGGCCAACCGTCCCCTAGTGGATGGTCATCCTAGATTTTTGCCTTCAGCTGCTAAATTTTAGTCTTTTACCTGCCTGGGACTCTTCCTAGTGCTTGCCATGTGTCTAGCTCGACCTTGGGGACTTTGGGATGAGTTTGAAGACCTAGTAAGGCTGGATTAGAGCCCTTGGATCATTCCTAAGAGATTTAAACTCAGCCATTGATCAATTTCAAGCTTCCCTATAAATAGAGAGCCCTGAAATCAGTTTTAACACATCTCATAAGACATTTAAAGAGCCAAATTGGTAGAATAAAGCCATAAGGCATTACACCAACCCCCTGAGCAACTTTAGTTGCATCTTTGAAGTCCTTGGAGTCCTTGGAGTTTGAAGAAAAAGCTAGGAGCAAGGGAGAATGAAGTAAAAAAGGTTAGTTTAATTAAATATTGGGTTTATTTTAATAAGTTTACATAATTCTTCTTCTTCTTCTTCTTTTTCTTCTCCTTCTTTTACTTCTATGGCCATTATCATGTTAGGGATGGGTACCTAATTTGGGTATTCAAAGGTTAGGATTAGTAGCATATAGGTTAGCATATAGATTTTCTGCATTTATGGTTTTTATTCAAGTCTAGTTTGTTTGTTTTGAGTATGCTAAATTAATATAAGTTAATAGGAACATGTTTAGGTTTTGATTATATCATTTATTTTTATGTTTAACGCTTGAGATATCATATGAATTGTGGTCGAGGGAACGAGCTAAGGTAAGTCCCTTCCCTTATGTTTAAAATTGGTGTTTTCAAGCATGATGCATGATTATTTTGGTATATCATATTAGGTTGCATATTAGGACATTTACACTTTTTTTTATTTATTCTTTTTGGGTTTTAAATCCATTTCTTTGGTTGTATTTAAATCTGTCCAAGATTTAAAGTAACCTTAAAGTAGATTAAAAAACCATTTTTAGGATCCAAAATAACTTAGAAACATGCCTAGGTTCACATAGCTAACTTAGTTTGCATTTAGGACATTTTTCATGCATAGTTTACATTCTTTATTTGCATTTTTTTTTAGCATGCATGATTTTAGCATTTTAGGTATTTAGACTGACCTAGGACTAATTAGAGACCATAGGATTAGGGGGGTCACTTGACCCCACTTAGGACTGTCTTTTGTTGTAAGAACTATAATAGCATTTGAGTTCTACCTAATTTAGGAGTCTACTTCGAGAAAAATTCTAAAAAGCGATTTTGAAAGTATTCAAAATGGAATGAAATTTCATCTCTTATGAAAAGATGTTTTAATCTAACTCAAACTCTCGAAGCTAGGGTCCTAGATAAGATAGAATTCTTTCGATTATGTGGTTCATTAGAATAGGAAGAGTCCTAAGGTAATCGAACTATGTGGACTTTGATTCTTATCAAGAAATTGGTAAGGTATGTAGGCAGTCAATAGGGCGCAAGTCCAATCTTAGGTTGACCGTGTGTCTCCTAAGGTCTTTAGTTTTTGTTTACTTTTTATTTATTATCTATTATTATTATTATATATTATTATTCATATTTTGTGGTTAATTAGATAAATAGCATTGTTGTGATAAGATTTTGATAAAGTCCAAACTTAATTAGGAGACCTTTAATTAGGGTGAGGTGGGTGCCTACAAGGAGTTCCTTGAGCCTTCCCACTTCATAACCTAACCCTCGAATCCAACTTTGGTTCGAAGATTTACTTTTCCTTAAAATATGGAGTCAATGTTTTATTGAAAATAAAACTCTTTTTGTAGTTTCCTTGTTTCCTAAAAATAAGGTGGTGACTCCCAGTTTTTTACAAACTTTTATCCTTTTTTAAAAACTCAATCTTGAGTGGATAATAGAGAAGGATAAACGTGGATAATAGAGAAGGATAAATCGAGACGGATAAAGAATCATCCACAATCCACAATGATTTCAAAAAGTGAAACGACCTCCCGATCCGGGTCAGCTGGTTCACAGCAATTTGAAGCAATACTATCCTAAATAGATCCGGCAAAAACAGCTTTTGCATGATAGTATGATCAACAGTTTCAACATCTTCACTACAAAATGGACCATCCAAATTTATAAAAAGACCTCTACATACTAAAGATTAAAGGTCTGTTCCCAACTTTTGCCGCAATACGAAAAATTTGATATATTAAAATATGGTTTGAACAGAACCCTAAAGAGACATACGAGGAAATAGTTCTCCAAAAGTGATTTTAGAAAAAGCTAACGCAAATGGGCCCTAACTTTTCTGGAACCTTATTATGGATAAGAAGCCAAAGAAACATCTAATCCGAGATAGAATATTGATAATAATTTAGGGATAGGATGTTTTAGATTTGAATCATAATCGTTTAACTAGACTGTATGCAAAAGGGAAAAAAAAAAAAAAATAATTAATACAATTATCTTTCTAGAAATTAATGAATACAATAACCATTACCTAAAATCCATCTCATTCATTTTTTTTATTTTTAATTTTTTAGGATAAAATTTCGATGATTAAGAATAGTTGTTCATACTAGAGGAGAAAAATAATTCACACATTAGTTTTAACTATAAATCATTATTATCATTAATAAATCTCCACTCCAGTTCAGAAATGCTGGTTCATTTAGCACTAACTAGTAATATTTTAAAACATTTCATAGTGTAGACTGTATGCAAGATTAATAGAAGATAAAAAAGACATTGGCCATATTAAAAGTAATTATGGCAAAAGTTGGGCTCTTGGCTTTTACCATAATTGCTTTAAGTATGAAATTTTGTCAATTATCTTTTCACCTTTCAAGTCATTTAAAAGTGATTTTCATCACATCTCTTAGATCGAGTAAAAATTTGAGCCCAAAAGTGAATTTAAGAAAAGATAAGATATTAAAACTTTTTATGAGCACTAGTGATTGTGGGTGTGATATGCATGAGAAGTGCCCAAGTTTTGTATTTATATGATGAAAACTGTTGTATGTATTGTATCGTTTAAAAAGAAAAAACCAAAAACATGTTGTTGAATAAAGATAGAATAAGACAGCGGTTGCCAAAGAGACAATTTCATATTGGACAATGGATTTCTAATTTCTCACTACTTGGCTACTCTCTCTCATTTTAAATCTAAAAACTTTCAAATGAAGGCTTTGGATGCCAACAAAATTTAGGCATGATTCAGGACCACCATTCTCAAAACTTGTCTCCTCTCACTTTACACCTGACCCTCCATTTGCATGCATAAAGTTTAAAGTATGGGGTATGAAATTAATGTGGACCACCACCTCCATTATTCACCTTTTTTTCATCTTCATCATAACACATCCACACTTCTCAAGAACAAAAATCTTTAAAAAAAAAAATAATAATAATAATAATAAGTTTCAAACCCATTTCACTACATCAAATTTGAAAACTTTTTATCTAGCAATAATTCTGTCTTGATTTTTTGAGTTGGGGTTTGTATAGTCACATAGCTATTTCCCTTTTGACTTCAAATTAGACAGAAACCCATTTTTTGTCCATAAACTCGAATTTGGGCTTACGAGCTAGACAATGGAAGTCCCATCCCTAATAAACACAGAATTCAATCTAAAGTCTTTGGTGCAACCACCTAAAAACTTAACAACATACTAGTCCGCATCTTAAAAAATAAAGATGGACGGTGGTCACAAGCTGGTTGCCTTCAAATATCACATTCTATTTGCAAATAAAATTAGCTTAATGACCAAACAACACTTACATGCCTTTATTTTAAGCTTATTCCCTAGTCTCTACTCTCTTTAGTTAGAGCAGAAAATAATGAACTTAGGCTTGGATTGATTACCCTATAGATAAAGATGAGACATCTTAATAAAGGTAGTTTTCATACGCAAGTATCTAATCCTCACTTTACAGCAAAGGAAGTTGAGCATGGGAAATTGTTTCAACCGAGGGTACATCTCAACCACAACTTCCACCTCTCAAAACAACTAAAACATCTCAATCTCTAAACAGATCAAAAGTCGCAGCAAAAGCAAAAGCAAAAAGTAAAAAGCAATAGTAATAATTACAACCACCAAGATCCAACTAACAACAACAAATGGAACAGATATGCCACCCCCCAAAGTATTATAGGAAAAAGAAGACCACTACAATGGAGGAATGAGAAAAAAAAATTTGAAAAATGTAAAATAAACAGTTGTTTCTTAATGGAAGTAGATGATCCCCAAATTAAACAAACAAGAAGACCAAATTTAACATTCTAAAGATGGGCATCACAGAGTGACTGATAATTCTTCAATCCACAAGTGTCGATGGTGGGAGGCCAGTATGCCGAGAAGACCCATCATCCCAATCACGGACAACATCGGGCTGTGGATCTTGATCTTCTCGGAGGCTAGATTGACGGAGTTCCTCAATCCGCCTCATCACCTCGAGCATTGAAGGACGATTGTCAGGGTACTGAGCTGCACAATCTATTGCAAGCTGTAAGAGCTGAACCATCTCCTCCTCAACATTCTGGTACCTGAGGAGCTCAAGGTCGAAAACCTCGGAAGTCCACTCTTCTCGGACTATGGACTGTACCCATCTGGGGAGGTCGACCCCTTCCTCGTTCAGGAGGGCATGGGTGGGGGCCTTCCCTGTTAGAAGCTCCAAGAGCAATACGCCAAAGCTATAGACATCGGCTTTTTGAGATACTTTGCGAGGATCAGTAACCTCTGGTGCACGGTAGCCAGCCACTCGGTTGGGAGTGGCGGAGGGCCCAACAAGGTGGGCTAGACCAAAATCGGAGACTCGGGCATCGTAGGATTTGGTGAGAAGAATATTGGACGATTTAATGTTTCCATGGGAGATGTTGGGGCCTTGAGAGTGCAGATATGTGATGCCACGGGCAGCTCCGAGGGCAATGCCAGACCTGATTTCCCAATTCAATGGAGTCCTACCAGCTCCTTTGTTACCTGTAGGACAATATGGAGAAACAAGATGGAACAAGTAAAGATAAAGCTAATAAAGCAGAATAGCTTTGTTTTTCTATTGCCTTTCTTCAATCTGTTTATTCGGTTTTAGACATCAAAATGGTTACAATGAACTTGCTGTAAAGTTCAAGCATCTTTTTAAATTCATACTGACGTGACCAGATTCTTGATGAGTACAAGTAAACACAATAGAACTTGCGGAGAATGAAGTAATAAAATGGAACTGCAAATCACATACACCAAAATATACCCACACAGTTTTACAATCTCATTCTCATTTTCAAACACAAAAAAATGCCAATATTACAGACATTGCAAGCACTATTACAAATTTACGCTCCCATTCTCATCAGTACTGAACCACAATCTCATCAGTGAAAACCTAATGATTGCTTAACTACAAGTAACAAGAAGATCGTCTATAAATGAACTGGTGCAAGTCCCAGAGAAATAATGAGAAATTAACCCTCCGTTTGGTTCTCAAAAAGAATGACGGAATGAAAAGCCAAATACTTCAAAGTGCAGCTTAAGGAATCCAATTTTAATTAGTTAAGTAATTTCCTTTCTTTCATTCTTTCCAAGAATCAAATGTAGCTTAAAAGAAATTCAAATCAATAAATCATGCTCACATAATCAAGCAACAAGCTAAGAAAATCAAGGCAAAATTATATATTATTACTGAAGAGATAAAACAAAATAAAAATATAGATATAACTAACAGCCCTATAGCCTTCTTGCAGATGCAGAAAAATGTAGATACATATCAGACCGTCGAAGCAATTAAAGGAGATAAAACAATTCCTGATATAATCCTGATTTTCTATCAACTCTTCAAATAACAAAGACAGAAAAAGCCATAGAACCCAATAATCCTCTGCAAGAGGTGATGGTATCATCTTGAAGACATGATGATACATACACTGTACAAATCATAGCAACCCACCATCAAAATATAGACGAGAAGAAGTAAAATCATCATCATGACCCCAAAAAATCAAAGGAACAACAACCAAAAAAAAAAAAGGAAGCAAAATCATAACTGCAAATCAAAAAAGCCAAACAATATAAGGGCAAAAAGAAAGAAGGAGAAAAGCTCACCATGCAGAAGTGCAGATAAGCTTCCCATGGGCATGTAATCATATACAAGAAGCTTCTCATCCCTACTGTAATAGTAAGCTCTAAGAGGCACTAAATTTTCATGATCCAGTACTCCAACCCCTTCAATTTTTTCCTTAAATTCTCTATCAGAAATGGTCACGTCCTTGAGCCTCTTCACAGCCACCACTGTACCAACCTCCAAAACTGCTTTATACGCCGTCCCAAAAGTCCCTTTCCCCAAAACCTCCGCCGACGCTCTCAACAAATCCTCCAAATCAAACACTCTCGCCGCCGCATTTCCGAAGAACACCAACTTCTTAGTCCCTCCTCCATTATTGTTCGCCTCCCCACCCTTTCCGTTCCCATTCGCCGCCATTGCTGCCGCCGCCGCAGCAGCCACCGAAAACCCATTACCATACCCGCCATTTTCAGCTTCTCCGATCATCGGTTTCTCGCCCGGAATCTCCACTTCCCGCTGCTTCACCGACGCAATGTCGACTGAACTTGTTTTTTTGTTACTCTTCTTCCGACATAGAAGGAACAAAATTAGAAGGAGAAGAAGAAAACCCACTACGGATCCAACCACAATGCCCGCAATAGCACCACTAGAGAGCTTCTTTTTCTTCCTATTTTTGTTGTCGTCTTGAGCAGTCGGTAAAGCTCCAGTTCCAGTTCCGTTAGCAGCGCCGGCGCAAGACTCAAGCGGGGGACCGCAGAGTGAATTCCCCAAAAATGCACTCGCCGGCTTTGACTTTAAACTTTCCGGGACCGACCCGTTTAACCCATTGAAAGATACATTGAACTGTTCAAGTTTTGGGAGTTTCAAATCGGGAATCAACCCAGTGAGTTGATTGTTTTCCAAGTACAGAGTTCTCAGCCTAGTGAAATTGCTGAACCCCGGCGAGATCTCACCGGAGAAGTTGTTCCCAGCGAGATTTAGCCGTACGAGATCATGTAAACTGAACAAAAACTCCGGGATCTCGCCGGAAAATAGATTACCCTGTAAATAGAGGTTCCGGAGATTTGTACAGGAAGCGAGATCGGAGGGGAGAGTACCCGACAATGCGTTGAGACGAAGGCTGAGAGTACGGAGATGGGTCAAGTTTCCGAATATACCGGTGGGGATTTGGCCGGAGAGAGCGACGCCGGGGAGGCGGAGGACGGTGACTTGGCTGTTCTCGCATTGGACACCAGCCCAATTGCATGGGCTTTGTTGTGTGATGTTCCAGAGGAGAGTCCGGCCGCCGACGGCGGAGCGGAGGGCGAGAAGGGCGGTCCGGTCAGATGTCAGATCTGGTTTTCCGGTGGGTAGGAGGAACAGAGAGAGGAAGACGAAGAGTAGGCGATAACCCATTTGTCGGTGCAAAAGGGTGTTTTTTTTTTTTTTCACGGGTTTATAGAGAGCGCATTTGGGGGGTTTTGAGTTTAGAGACGGAGAGACAGTGAAACAGAGAGGCAGCGAGTGCGTTCGCTATGCTGCATTTTTCATTTTTCAGTGTGCATTTGCTTCTGAGAGTTCATTACATGAACTTAGAGAGAGAAAGTGAGGAAGAGGGGGGGTCCAGGCTGGCTGGTTATATGAAACCCATCAGTAAAAGAAACCCTAGAGAGGTGTATAATGTGGTGGATACTCTGTGTAGTCAACTGCTTTCTTTTTTTGTTTTTGTTTTCTTTGGCTTTTCTTTCTTTTTCTTTAATCTTTTTACCCAAAAAGAAAATGCGGCTGACAGATTTTATTTTCCCCCTCTGATACTCTCTTTTGGCTTTTTACATAAACACGGTAATATTAAAAACATTAAATTTTAAATTTTAAGGAGAAAATGAAAAAATCTTTTGGTATCATTAGGGAATTTTCCTTTAATAATTAATATTTCCATAATTTTCAAAAATTCTCTACATAAACTTATATTTTGAGAATTTTTTCCTTACACATCCGTACACTTAATTGGATATTTTTGCTCTCATGAATGGTCAAATTTTGTGAAAAATATGTCAAATTTTTATATACAATCTCCAATATTATGTATAATCCCTAATTTATTGGGTAATCCCTGATCTCCCAAATAAGACGTAATTCTCAATCCCCTAAAATAATGAATAATCCTCAATTTTGATAGAGTGGAGATCTTCTATCCCATCTTCTATCCCACTTTTTATGTACCACTTCCTGTCCTCTCTCACAAAAGTCCACCATGAAAATCCCACATTTTAATAAATATTTATATGATTATGCCATAGTGCCTCATAGTTCATAGCATTAAAATTTCAAACTTGATGTGTTAGTGAAGTTTTGAACTATATATGTTAGCGTTTTAGCAATATGTTATTAGTATTATGCGTTATTGATATATTGACATATTGTGTGATTATAATTTATAAAAAATAAAAATACTTCTTAAAAAAAATTTAGAATTTTTATAGGATTAGTTTTTATTTTTTATTTTTTTTTAAGTTTTTAATAAATAATAAATAATTATTAATTAATATATTTATGACATTATGATAACGTCACGAGTTAATCCAGTTAACCTGCCGATTGAACTGGTTGACCCTTAATTCTATCACTTTTTCAATTCAGTTTAGTTTTAAGACATTGTAAATAATTGTTGTTAGATAGGGGTCAAATGAGGAATCATACTAGATGGAAGACTCAAGAGTAGGGCTTTTAATAAATACCCTTATTTTCTTTAGCAAGTGGGGTGCAATATTATTAGTTGGGGTGTGGTAGCATAAATATAAAAGAAAGCACACTGGAGAAACCTTGAACTCCCCCTCCTCCCTCTATCTTCCTCACCCATGAGTGGCATTGACGTATCCTATGAAATATAGGGCTTACAAAAACATAAAATTTAAGAAGTTTCCTATTTAAATCTACCAACTGTAGGATATACTAAATTCCCCTTATTAGCGGAAAGAATTTTTATTACTTTTTTTGTTTCCTTTCCCCGTTACCAAAAATGAAAGGGGATTTTTATTGATAAGGCCCTCAAATAAATGTTGTAATCAATTAAATTCAAGAATTTTTTCATTAACCCAATAGGTGCCTAACAAATATATATATTATAGGCAAGTTTTATATTTTGTAAGACGCAAATATCTCAGAATTAATTTTAGCGTATAATACGATTTGGTTTTGGAATCTTTTATTATTAGATTATTCAATATTCCGGCTTGTTTATTTTCATTCCTTATTTATCTCAAATTCAAATATGAATTTTTGAATTTTTTTTGGAAGATTAGATTTGAAGGACATTATTTTTGTCTTATATTATTTTATTTCATTTCATATTTAGGACCTGATACGAAAATATATGCATGAGGATACTGATTGGATGCAATATATACATTCTAATTTGAATTTGAGATAAATAAGGATTGAAAATATATGAACTTATACATTTTTATTTTTTAACACCCGAACCCCATAAATATATTTCAAAATGCCGATTAAACATGAACTTATACATTTTCACGTATGCACTATGTTTTGAATGTAAAAATATATGACAATCAAGAAATGAGTTTCAAGAAAATTAATCAACCAAAACTTGAAAAGATGAATTTTTAAAACCTAAGTTCATGGCTCCTTATTGGGATTCTTGTATGTTTGATCATCCCTCTTTTAACTTTTACCAACAATATATTAGGGTTGTCAGTTTCTAAGTTGTCGGTAGCTCTTTATATCCCAAAATGATGTGTTTAATTAATTCTTTGAAGTAAGTTAGGAAGGTTTCTACCTTGCACATTAGTCCAAACTACGTAGCCTTGCTCCAAGCCTCCAACATGTCTCATGAAGTCATGAATCATGACACTTTGTAATTAAAGGCTCTACACATTAGACCCATTCCGAAGTTCTAGCCTAGCCTAGCCTAGCCTAGCCTAGCTAGAATATGGAGAGAAAAAAAAAACATATGTATATAAGGTTTCAGTACTGTTATAAAGTGCACATTCTGTAAAGTTGGATAAGATATCCTCACACTATTAATTGTAAAATAAATTTAAAAAAAAATGATTGCAGGGTAAGATATATATATATATATATATATATATATATATATAAGTCATGCATGACAAAAATGACATTGATCAAATAGTTGATTTTTGAAAAAAAAAAAAATCACTATGCAAATATGTAACCTTTTTTCTTAGAAAAGTCACGGTCTTTGACAGCTATTATTTTGAGAAACTTAACTGTTAGATTACTGTGATTTTTGACGTACATAAAAATGTTATCTAATATAACGGCTAGTTTTACAGAATATATTTGTATAATTAACCCTAAACAAATCACTTTATATAACTTAATTTATATAAGATACCTTATAATAGACAATCACCTCAGTATATATACTCTATACCGTTCTTCAGCATATACTTTAGTTAAAGTAAGTATGAACTTAATATATAATTGTGGGATAGATATTTTGAAAGACTAGCTAACCATTAGAATATATATTCTTGGTATGCATATCATTCATGCTGCTAAAAATTACAATAATGATCCAATGTCAATATCTTAAAATATAAACTGTGAAAAACTATAATTGCTGAAATCTATCACAAATTTTTTTTTTTTTTTTTTTGTATGACATGTAGTTTTAAAAAACCAATCTATGGATTACTGTAACCCACAGTAAATTTTTTCAAGGTATCCCTCCCATAATAATCTATTAACTTGATATTTATTTCGCTAAAATAAACATATGCCGATAGAATGATTCCCCCTCTCCCCTCTCTCTATAGTAGGGATGGCAATGGGGCGGAGCGGGTTTTCCACTCCGTCTCCCTCGTCCCCGTCCCCGATTAGAAAATTACTTTCCATCCCCCCCTCATACTTCGGCGGGATATGTAATTCTATTTCCGTCCCTGTCCCCATACGGCGGGGAATTCCCGTCCCCGTCCCATCACCCCGTCATTTCATTAACAAATTTAAAATATAATGCACTAAATGTGCTTTTGAGATGATTCAAACCCATTACCTCCACTAAAAAGCTTATATTTCAAGAGTCTAAATTACTATATTGCAAGTTAATTGTAATATACTTTTAAAATAAATAATTTTTCAACGACTCTGATTGTGATATATTTTTAAAATAAATAATCTTTCAATGACTCCCTCCATTTGATCCACTTAAAAAAGCAAGCATTATATTAAATATTTTGAAAATTAACCATTGGATGAGATATTACTCTTATATACATTATGCATGTCCAAATCACATGCATTGATCCAATGGTTAATTTCTCAAAACAAGATTTATGAATTATAAAAAATTGTAACAATTTTCGATAGTTTTTTGTAGTTCATCTCAAAAATATGATTTTTTTTCAATTACTCGTTTGATCAATGTGATTTTTTGCATATATGATTTGTCATATGTATACAAATATAATTTAATCTAATCGTTAGTTTATCAAAATACATATTCCATATTGGTTTTACAAACTATATGTCAAACTATGGATAAAGTGGTGTGCGTAAGACCAATTGTAGAAAATATTTTAACAAATTGATCATTGGATTAAATACAATTGTCATGAATTTCATGTTCGCAAAAAATCATAGATCTAATGGTTAGTTTATGACAAATGTCTATGAAAAATTATAATATTTTAATTCTTCAAAATGTCACAATTTTTATCCAGATAGTTTTTTTTTTATAAAAAAAATAACCATTGGATCATTTATATTTTTGGCGAGTATGTAATTTATAAGACCGATTGTTGAGTTGGGGTATTACCAATTCAACATTAGTCAGAGTATAACATTTTGATTTTGGTGATTGCTGTAATGCTTTCATTCTTTCACCTTTGAATGAAGCATGTTATCGAGTTCCAATATTTTTTGGGGTTACCTTTTCACCCATTGAATTGTTACCATATGTTGCCTACATTAATTTTAATTTTTATGTCACAATAGTCTGTATTTAGAGGGAAGAGTTTGTAACAGGGCAATGGGTGCAGCCTCAAGATTAATGCTGCCTTACTCGCATGGTTTTTTGTCTTGTGACTTATGGATAATTTGATTTTATGTTATTTTTTTTTAGTTATTCTTTGTCTAAGCTGTTAAATCTGTCACTATCTTTCAAGATCTAGATTATTATTCTTAAACTTTTTGATTAACTGACCAGATTTTGTTGTTGTATCAATTCATTTGTTGGTCCGTTTCTATTAAACCCAAAAATTAAGAAAATTTTAAATTTCAAGCTCCATATTTGGACAATATTATACTTTGTTTCAGATGAATGACCTAGTGAAAAATTAAAAATAAGGAATTCTTCCCTTTTTTCTTCTTTTTTTTTTTTTCCTTCTCTCTTCATATGTTCGGAATTAAAAAAAAAATCTTAACCTAAGAGCATTTCTAATGCCAAAATGCAAGTTTCGAAAGTTAAATCCATTTTTTGCATAATTACAGTGAAAATAGATAGCCATTTGAATTCAAGTGCTCCTGCTGTAATACTATCCTCTTTTTTTTTTCAACTAACTTTTTAAGGATGAAATGGGTATTAAAAAAAATAAAAATAAAAATAAAGACTTGGTTGGAATTTTAAAAAATAAAAAGTGAGGATACGGTCGAAATGTTTAAAAAATTAAGTGACCCCAGTTGACACATGAGAAAATATTGGCATGGCAAGATTTTTACATCCTTTGCATTTTGCACGGACCATTTTCTACATTTGGATGCAAAAGATGGACCTACATCTCCTGTTTGGGATTTTCTAACCATGCCTAAATCACAATCACAATAACAATTTTCCTAATGCATTAAATGAGAACCGTTAACTTACAACTAGTATCATCAATGCCCTTACAGAGTCTGGAGCTCCTAGGGCAGCTTGCAAGCTTAAGCTCTACTTCGTTTAACCTCTTTTCATTTTTTATTTTTTACCTGTTTTTCTTGTCCAACATGTTTAATATTTTTCATATTTCTTCTATGCCCTTATAAAAGTATAATATTTAAAATGTAATATTTTTTATTTTTTTGCAAACCCAAACTATATTACTAGAAAATGAAAAAAGACAAACTATTTTGAGAGGTGCTGTCTACTATACAACACTCTCATGATCATTAATTACAAAATACTGAAAGAACAAAATGAGGAAGCATATTATTCACGAATATGGTCACGAGTCCTCAAACGAGCTGCTTACAAGCCCGAATGAGTAGAATTTTGGGCATTTCAAGTTTGGTTCGTTTACCTGGTCTAAACTCCAAGCTCAAGTTTGACTCATTTGAGCTCGAGTTGAGCCCTTATTGAATTGGCTCATGAGTGTATTGGCTCGATTGCAGCCATACTCCTTATCAAATGCATAAGCTTGTAGGTGGACTGTACATCAATAAAAAATTAAATTGGGAAATTTTGAATAATTTTTTGTTTACCTAGCTCATATTTGGACTCATATTTGTTACATTTTATGGATGGAGTCTACTATCTTCCAAATATTTTAAAATATCCACGAAACATTCCCATCAAAGCATTTCACAATTAAACTGCATAATTTTTCAATTTTGGTCAAATCTTGAAAAGGAAAGAAAACAGTATTTCTTCATCCAACTTCACCTTCAATACAATTTAAGATTCTTGTCTCTACTATAAATTCACCCAACTTTATGCAAATCCACAGTGAATTAACAATATTAACATACAATTCCTCGTCCAAACAAATCTTAATAACGAAGGCATGATTTTTATAATCAACCCTGCTGGCCCCAATCTTCCTAAAATCTCGGGAAAAAAAAATTGACAAATTTTACCATAAAATTAGCGGGCAAATTAAGGATCCGTTTGCATTAAGTTTTCTTAAAATCACTTTTGGACCTTAAAATTTCACTTAATCTAGAGATAGAACGACGATTACTCTTAAACGACTGGAGAAGTGATAAGATGAATAACAAAATTTTCAAACTAGAAGTGGTTGTGGAAAAAATTGTAGCATATGAAAATTTTGATATGTGAAGATATAATTTAAACATAACTAAAAAAATAATAATTTTCAAATCAAGTATTTTGATTAGGCCATGTGACCAAAGTTTTCAAGCATGATAATTGCGGAAGGCAGGATGTTACAATCATAGAGTAGCAAAATGTAAAAAGTAGGGTCCATTTAACAAACAATTCTAGTAAAAATTAATAAATAAAATATCAGAAGAAGGTGTCAACGTCCAAGTTAGAAATAGGTGGTGTGGTGGCGTGATATGAATTGATTAATTTACAAAAGAATACGCAGCATGAAGTATCTAACTCACCTACCAAATTGGAGGCCATGATAATAAAAGAAAGTAATGCAAATGACAGTGTTTATAGGTGAGAAATTTATTTGAAGATGCTAATTTCTTAAAGCCATCAAACATTAGGCTTTGCCAACCACACCATCCCATTCAATAATGAACAAATTAGCTGTTTTTACAAGGCTTTAGTTGGAAAGATGGTTTTGTTGCTTTGCCACTGTCCTCCCCCTCTCCCCTCCCCCTCTCTCTCTCTCTCAATGTGTACATATATAGAGAAGAGAATTATGATCAGGTAAGGACGTCTTTATCTATCTTAGCATTAGCCAACCTCTTTTGGGAGTTATAAGATGGGTATTTTGAAAAATCGACCGTTGGTTAACAAAATCTTCTTATGCATGTCATGTCTGTAAAAAATTATAGTGATCCGATAATCGGTTTTCAAAATACAGTCTGTGAAAAACTCTTATACTAATATTTATTGTTGGATATTGTAACAATTGTTTAACAGTTTGTATTTAAAAAATCGACCATTGGATCACTGTGATTTTTGACAGACATGACATACATACCTAGATTATCTAATCCAACGGCCAGTTTTTCAAAATCCCTAACCCAGTGAAAGTGGGTTGACGATAAAATAGGTAATAACGTCCTTATATATTGTGTACAAGCACATGGGGGATGTAAATTAGTCACAAGCGATAACATTATTAAGTAATTAATCATGTCCCTAAATTAGGATTCCATTTGGATTAATTTTACCTACTAGTTTTGCCTAAAATTACTTTTGGAGAACTTTCTCCTCCCATCTCTTTAGACTTGCATCTAAATCATCTCTTCACATATCAAAATTTTCACTATTTAGATTTGCATCTAAATCGTATCTTTACATATCAAAATTTTCATACTAGAAGTGATTATCGCAGAAATTAGGAGGCCAATCTTTGATCAAAATTAATTTTAAAACTCATAGTCTATTATGGTATGAGACTTTTAATTTAACAGATGGATTCAATCAATTTTAAGTTCCAAAAGTGATTCTATGAAAAATTAATCCAAACAGGCCTTAATATTTAGCACTCTTAACTATTGAGGTAATTAAGTATTAATTAATTTGCTCAAACAATCCTCTAATCAAAGCCTATTTTGCTCAAATTTATATAGCATGATTTTCATCTGACTGTTTCAAGAGTGTTCATACGTCTCTATAGCTAGCTCAGACTTTGCTTGAATAAAATTGACGAAATTTCAAATTAAAATTTGACCTAGCTATAGCTAGGTTGCCTTCTTATTAATACACTTTGGGATTAGCTCAGGTGGTTGGTCTTATATGAAACTGCCAAGTTTCTTTTGAGTTACTTCATCATTTTGGGAATTTGCTTTCAACTCCATTAAGTAAAGCATAGCCCAATGTTAGGCATGACCAACACTGGTATCAATACTGAAACTGACTCTTACTATCACTTCCTTAATTAATTGTTCTCTTTTTAAAAAAAAAAAATATAATGATGGTAGGAAGAATAATACTATATAACCAAAATAATAAAATAGGAGGGAATTCAAGTGCACATCAATTCGATCATGGCCCATTACATCATATCATACTAATTAAAAATAATAAATAAATAAAAAAGAACTGAATGAGCCAGCTGTAGGAACTTCTGGTATAAGAACCTAATTGTCAGGCTGGCTTCAAGCCTAAAATCATATGAATAAGTATGATCAAAGCCCAAGAATCTATATTAATAAAAATTTATTTTTGGCGTGCATGACATGCATAAGTATTCTATCTAATTCAATAATCAAATTTTCAAATTATGTTTCTCGCAATTACATATCTATAAGCTTAAAGAAAGCATATGCTGATAGCATCGATCATTTTCACGCGTGCAGACACACACACATATATAAGGACAAGTTCTGTTGAGCCATATTTTTATGCATGGTTTGCAAAATTTAATGTGAGAGTTGTATTTTAAAAAATCTATTGATAAATTTGATATACTTTGAAGAAAATGGATTTTGGCTCAGTGGTTCTTATCTCTCCCATTATGGGATGAGGTTTTAAGTTCTATTCCTCATGCATGAGAATTGGTCCATTTGTTGCTCCCCTTCTCTACTAACAACTAATCACTAATCTATTGATGTATATCGATTGGTAGGAAAAAAAAAATTGACATACTTCTTATATATATATATATATATATATATAAGCATTCATATGATATGTCATTCCTCAAAAACTTCTTCATCACTCTGCTTTGTTTATCCCATATATTCAGGTCTTAACAGAGAAGGAATTGGTGGAGAATTAAATTAAGTTGATAAATATTTATATATAAAGTTCTGGGGTCAAAACAAATTATTTGGAATTACAAGCTGTTTGGTTTTGGTATCTAGCTAGCATGCGTGCGCGGGTGCACAATCGTGTGTCCACACACATACAAAATGGTGAGACTTCCATTAATTGAACTTCAATTAGTCCTGATTAGATAGATAATCTAAGGAGACCTACATCGGTCACAGTGGGCCACTTCTTCAACTATTAACTGATTTGTACTTTTTTTGGCATTTCATACCTATCTATTTGTCCTAGACAAGTAGTGTTCCATTTTAATCATGCCCGTGGCACAATTTTTTGGCCCCAGATTAAGAATAGGAAAACTCTGAAAACCCTATAAGATCCACAAGATCCATATATGTGAGTGAATGGAAATTCCATTAACGAGATTCTCAGAATTGTACATTGACACTCCACGCCCATTCCTTCGTTTGTTTTTCCATAGGGCTATAAACTAGTCAAGCTGATTTGTAAACCGTTCGGGCTAAGATAATTTGAAAAATTCACAAACTCATTTATCTGAAAAATGATCTCAAACAATCATCTTTTCGACTTGGCTCGAAATTAATGAGTATTTAATGAGTATCTAAATAGGAATATTTAATACTTATGCTTATTTTTGTAAAAGATTAATCACAAACAAAGATGAAAGCAAACTGTTCTTAAAAGTCTAAGCTCGATCAGTATATCTTACTAGTGTGTATATATATATATATAATTTCCTAGTCAATTTCTTGTTGCCAAAACCAGTCTTACCTTAAAGAAATTAACCATAAAGTGGATGGAGAATTAGCTAAGATGGTTGGTGTTTCTTGCCAAAACCAGTCTTACCTTAAAGAAAAGAAAGTGGATGGAGAATTAACTAAGATGGTTGGTGTTTCTAAGAAACTGTGAAGTTTCTTTTTGGTTACTCAACAGGCAATAGGAATTGCTTAATGCATGTAATCATGGGCAAATATCTTAGGCATGGCCTATACCACTTGAATCTATTCTGAAACTTATTCTAATTAGGCGACTTTCTGTATTCCTTTTTTCTCTTAAAAAAAAAAAAAAAAAATTAAAATTCATTTGGTAGGAAGGTGGGAATTGAAGTGTGCATCAACACAACTTTCTGTATTCTTCTTTCTTCTTATGGATGCATATATGTTTGCTTGTCTGTTTATTTCTATTCTAAAATAATATTTTTGGCAAAAAATAAATAAAAATTCTTAGGGAATATAATTATGAATTAATAATCACCATTAAACCAAGTTACTTCCTCAACATTTTTTTTGACAAATTATTATCTATTAGAGATTGTTAGTTTATTAATTATTAATTATTAGTAAGGAGATTATAACAAAACTAATTAGCGTTGGAGTGGAAGAAATCTATTAAAACAAAATTATCCCTTTTTTTTTTTTTATGTGGGTTAGAAACCTTCAAACTAATTATCTCAAACCCCTTTTCAGTTGTTAATAACTATTTGATCATTAGGCACCGTTGGTTGAACATTTTCAATTTTTTTTTTTGGTCTTTTTGTTAAGAAATCATACATTATTAATTTGAAAAAAAGCAAAAAATAAAAAAGTAATTCTATTTTTTTTGCTAAAAAATTAAATATTGCAAATTTTTTAAAAAGCAAAAAAGTAAATAAGTACTTATAATTAGAAAGCAAAGCCAAACAGTGTCTTAATTTTTAAAAATTGAGATTATTGCTTTTTGAATGAACTTTGAGATTTCAAAACCATGTACTACTTACTTTAATCGATTATTCATTTATTTGTAGTAAAGACTAATGAGAGGAAAATCAATAAGTCTTGAGAGCTTGACACGAGGAGTCACTACGTGCAGGGACAGAACCAGGTTTTAGTTTTTGAGGTGCCAAAATTTTAGAAAAGATAATTTTAAATTTCAAACATAAGAAATATATTAAGATTCAAGACTATATTTGTTTCATAAAAGGAAATATTATCCAAAAGTCTCTTAAAGCTTTACACCATGAGGTTCAATTTTATACTATGGGGTTCTTGGGATTTTTAAATTCTTTTGTTTATATGTTGGAAAATGCTATGCATCACTACAATATATCACTACAAGTATCGCTACAAGAAAAAAAGATTGTGAATTTTCAAAAACACCCATGAGTGGTTTCCAAAACTATCACTATTTTCTTCTTGTAGCGATATTTGTAGTGATTCGTTGTCCTATGTATAACATTGCTTTTATTTGTTATATTAAAAAAGTTGAGTTTTTTTTTTTTTGGGTTAACGAAGTGCAGATACTAATTTTCATTTCATTTTGTACCAAAAAATATACTAATTTTATTTAAGGCTATACACCCTTAAGTTCCTACCATAAGTATTTTATATCATTAAACTCAAAAAAAAAAAAAAATAAAAAATACTAAACATATTATACACTACAATATATTATATACTCCTTCCGTCCTACAAAGATAGGTCTTCTTTTCTTTTTTGGCTGTCCTAAAATGATAGTCCAATTTGAAAAGTCAAATTATATTTCTTTTAATTTTTCCATATTACCATTTATTATCCAAGAATGCCTTGACATGACAACCAAAAGCAATTGTAGAAAATGGGTAATTTTGAAAGTAAAAGATAAAAAGGACAACAAATCAATGCATTAATGAATTTTCTTAATATGCGTATTTTTTGGAAGAGGCTTATTTTTATGGGACGGAGGGAGTATAATTTTTTTATTTCAAATTTTAAGGGCCAAGGAGCATAGACACGACATCCCAACAACTTTTTCCACAAGGCACCCCTTAACCAAACAATTGTATGCATTAACCGCAACTCATGCAACATCCTCATGAAGTCAAGGCCCGGCCAGTTTATATCTCACAGAGTCGAAGGTCAAAAAAAAAAAAACAAAGCTTAAAAATTTATTCCTATCTTTAACATTTTCCATTCTCTTCCTAAAATTCAAAATAGCTAGAGTCAAGTGAGAGTTGACAATTCCTCACTGTAAATGCGGGAATTGAAGAGTTGAGCTTTTGGTGAAAATCTTGTGAAACAAACAGCCCAACTTACTTTTGTAAATTTGGAGTTTGAAAATTCCCAAACCAAAAACTTAAATAATATAGTAACGGAATCTAATGTGGCAGAGTTTGAAAATATTATAAAAAGCTCTGTATCAAGAGACTCTGATGATTGGATAAACAAGGTGTTTACTGTTTAGTCATCGATGCGATCACTTATATCACACCATTATTAAGGCAACAAAGTGATTCGTGCTATGTATCATGAAAAGAAAAGAAAATGTGCATATTAAGACTCTATTACCATTCAACAAATGCCTGCAATTCTACCTATCACTTCTAGTTTAATTCAAATGAAACCTGCCTGATTCTTTTTATAAACCATGATTTGATGACAAAATTGGTCAGTCTGCGCCATTTTCATTTGTTTTCGTTTGTCTTATTATTTCAATCTTATAGGGACTAGCATAAACTAGACTCATAAATAATATAATCCATTGGTTGAAGCATTAAATTATATATAAAAGCATTAATGATTGATAACCATGACCTAGTAAATGGTATCAACTCTTTGATTTCTTTACTTTTTTTTATTATTAAAAAAATTCCCATCAAGAAATGCTTTTCTAGTTTTTGCACGACATTAATAGCTGTGCTCCAGGCACAACAAGAATTTTTAATAATTTTCTACAAGTCTAGTGTTACGGATTCCGTCGGTGAAATTCCCCGCGTAATGAGGGTCATGTGCGGGATACATTTTAGATTTTTGGCATTAGCACCCAAATAACTTAACTTGCACCAATAGGATGCTATTAATTTAGAGTGACAAATTTTGATAATAACTCATGAAATGATACTTGTTATTTATGTCATGTCATACCTTTTCTCTTCAAAAAGGCGAGAAATACCAACATTAATGCTTTGGAGCACATTGGTACCAAAAATTGGCATTGATGCTATTTGTGGTGCCAAATTTTGACTTTTAAGACATCAAATGGCATGAATGCATTGTAAATACTTTAATCTAATCAAATCAAGAAAGCAACGCAAAACCAAATGCTAGAATGAAAGCTTAGATTTTCATGCAACGAGACTGCCTCTCATAAAGATGCATTCAAATGTCATGGTGATTACAGAAAATCCCACCACATTGCCGCCATTAAAAACACAACTACTGCATCATCACCATCTTAATCTACCCCTTTAAAAGAAAAGGGTAAAGTATTTAACACATTGGGAAAGAAAAAGATAAAAGAGTATTTATGTGTCACTGGAAATGCTCTGTCATTTCTTTCTCCTTTTTTCCCAATCCAATTCTTTCTGATTAACTGCTTGAAACGCATTCTGTTTCTTAAAGCAGCTTATTTTCAGCTCTATTCGAGAAAATTAGGAAATAAGAGTGCATCCAAACAAGCTTCAGGTTAGTATCTTTATTTTCAGTTCCCTGTCCAGATTTTTCTCTGGGAGTTAAACGTTATTGTCTACTTGTCCTAACAATCAACCTCCTGCTAATGACCGAGCTATAAATCTTGTTGGTGCATGGGGTCCAATGGCACTATCTATAGGCCCTCCTCACACCAAGGGTTTACTTGAATCCTAATATACTAGTCTATACCAATATTAATTTGTGGTCCCCTTACCCCAACTCCAGCCTCCTGTCGGTCCCCAACGGTACTACAACAAACTCTTAAGGCTTTAAGTGCACAACATTACATCCACAAGTCAATATCACAAATTCAAAGATTGTGCAAATGGAAGCTAACCTCTCATGATAGATCTTGTTTGAAAAGATCTAGTTGATCATGAACCCAAATAGAATGGTACTGCCTCTGAAATGACACTTGTGGTGGCTAGGTGTGCGAGGACCACGTACCGACCACCAAGAGTCAGTGCAGTTGAGGACATGGCAAATTAAGATCTCTTTGGAGGTTCACTGAAAATTTATTGCATCAACAGTGTGCACCGCCATTTTTCCTTCAGGCTTAAGATATTGATAGAGACAACAATCCCTGCACACTAGGGAAAAAATAGGTCTTATCACTTCAAAGATAGTTCATAATTAAACTGCAGGTAAAAAGCGACCGTTTTGAGAGAGAGAGAGAGAGAGAGAGAGAGAGAGAGAGAGGCCACCTAAAAGGGGCGACTCCGAACTGGCCTTGACTCCCATCTAATAGGCTGCTCTACCATCTTACATAGCCAAGAAAAACTTAAAAAAGAGCTCAGTACAAACCTTCAATCAAATACAATTGTCCTAATCTCCCACAGAATTGAAGCAGGGAAATTCTCGAGAACAAATAAAAAATAGTCACTCCACCTGACTGCGTAACTTTGATATTCCATGAAGCTCTTGCAGAGAAGTTAAGGTTGCAAAGTTCGATAATGTATAAAAAGTTCTGGATCAAGAGACTGATGACAAAATAGGTTATATACCATACAAAAAATGTCAGCAATTCTGCAGCGAAGAATACCGAGTCCTAACGCTTAAAACTGCTACCAAAGAACAGAATTGAAACCTGATTCTTTACTAACCAATAGGAAACAATGTCTTTGTAATTTTCAGTTATTCTCTTTTTTCTTTTCATTGTTTCAACTTTTAAAGGGATTCGACAACATAAATTTGTCAGTGCCAAAAGACTAGCATAAATTTGTGTGGACTGATTAATGATGTAATTCATTGGTTGAAGGCTTGAAGCATCAATGAATGATAACCATGACTCGATAAACTACACACACATGGTATCAACTCTA
>JAESVK010000340.1:686654-715719 GCA_017140935.1 Hamamelis virginiana | reverse complement strand
CCCCCCCCCCCCCAAAAAAAAAATAAAAATAAATAAATAAATAACAATTAAGAATGCTCACCAAATGTTCATGCAATCTTAATAGCTGTGATTGAGGCATAACTAGAAGTCACAATAAGTTTCCACAAGCTTCCAATACAATCAAGAAAGCAACCCAAAACTAAAAGCTTGTTTTGCCACCACTCCCTCAACTCACACCTGCATCATCACTTTCCTCCACAAACTCTCATTTCAATTGCAAATCTCCAAACACACTTACCCAAACTTGCTTGATTTGCCACCCTCACATGTCTGAGAGACTGAGACCCAATCTGCCTACCTAAACACCAGTGACCAACTGGCCAAAATATCTTCACTCAAACCAGGATAAACTCATTCTTAACAAGATTTATCTTTAGACCCAACACCGCCTCAAAGCAAAGAAGCACACTACTCAAAGAATGTAGTAGTTGATCACTAATAAGGTCACAAAAAATTATGGTATTGTCCACATAAAGGAGGTGAGATATGCATCCCCTCTCTCAATCATGCTGCTGTACAAAGAGACCGTTAATCAAATTCGCTTCAAGAACTTTACTCAACATCCTACTCAGACACCCTGCAATTGACTAAGCCATGCACCTTCTTGGTGCATGGGGCCCAATGGCACTATACATAGGCCCTCCTCACAGAATGGTATACTTGGATCCTAATAGACAAGTCTGCTAATATGCAATACCCTTACCTGAACTCCAGCCTTCTGTATAACTAAAAATTCTAAGCCTTATGGACAACATTGCATCTAGAAGTCAATATCATGAATGCATCGATTTTGCAAAAGAAAGTGGAGCTCTCATGACAAATCTTGTTGAAAAGATCTAGTTGATGACTTCAAAACAGATAGCACTGTGCTTCCTTTGAAATGGCGCTCTCTTGGTAGCTAGGTGTGTGAGTACCACATAGCAATCCTCAAGACAGCTTCAAGGGTTAGTACAGCTGAGGACACAACAAATTAAGATCTTAATGGAGACTAATTGAAAATTTAGTGTTTGAGCAGTTAGCATCCTTATTTTTCCCACTATTTTTCTTTCAGGATGAAGAAATGGATAGAAACAATAACCCCCGCACATGAGGGGAAGAGAAGGAACAATCACTCAAAAATAGTTTTTAACTAAGCTGGAAGGAAAAGACATCATTTTTTGGTAAGAGAGAATAGGAAAAAAGAAAAAAAAAAAAAAAGGAAAAAGGAAAAAGGAAAAAGGGGCCACCCATTGAAAAGGGTAACTCCAAACTGGCCTTGACTCCCACCACTGCTTCTGTCTTTCCAGCAAACATGGCCAAGGCAAACTTCTGAAAGAGCTCAGCACGGACCTTCTAATAGATAAAATTGCTCTAATATCCCAGCATATCAAAGCAATAAAATAATTGAGAAAACAGATAAGATAGTCACTCTCTAAGCAAAATCTGGACAAAACTCATAGGCGTATCATTTTGCAAGCCTCCCTTAAAGCAAGGGCCCTGCTCATTTTCATGAATTTAGAGGGGACTTGAACTGGTAAGAACCCCCAATGATCTTGAATAATAATGCCAACTTCGCCTTCATGTGATCAAGGTGAGAAAGTTCCATCACAATTGATTTTCAGCCAACCACAAAAAGGTTAAGCTAAAGGGGGAACTAACAGGAACATAGACCAAAGGAGATACTTCAACCTGGTCTGCCACACAAGCTGACCCAATTCACAAAAATCTGATGATATCCAATGAATAATAGATGAAGGATCCAGCATTCGAACTTGAAAATTGACTCTTCCTAACACCTAACAGGTTAACATGACTAGACTTCAAACATCCTCTCTGAAAACTAACTTATAAAGGAATTGAGTGCAAACAATTAGTAAACTGGTCTCTCCAAAGTTAGCAACCAGAGGATAACCAAACAAAACCAAACTGCATAGAAGATGAAACAGGAATGACTTTCTCAAACCTTATACGGGTCACAACTTGTCAAAAGAAGCGTTTGGTCTTTGCAACAGTTCGACTTGCAACCAATGTTAGGAAAACTACTAACTCTTGCAAATTTTCTTGGGGTTGGGAAAAACTCATGACAACAGTAGATCAGTGTTTCAGAGCTTTCATAGTTTTTCATTCATATATAACAAATATAAGTCTAAATTTAGATATAGTGCAAGGAGGCATCTACAGCAAGGGATGGTGCCTAAGTAGGATTTTAGGCATTATAGAAGCCAAATGAATCCCTTTAACATATCAATTATCATTGCGAGATTAAATTCACATTAGAAATCCAAATTACAACTCTACAGCTGAATCTGCTCAAACCCTTTTAGATGACCAAAAAAGAAAAAAAGAAATTCATAAATCAGTAAATGAGTCAAAAGAACTATAGACAAATAGTTGCATTGATCCAACATTTTAACCATAGTTGAATTTTGCATTGGCATTTGAAAAACTTTGTCTTACAGTCAAAAGAACTATAGAAAAATAGTTGTATTGATCCAACCTTTTAACCATAGTTGAATTATGCATTGGCATTTGAAAAACTGTCTTAAAACCTAGAGCTGGAGAAATTATTTCCAAAGTTAGTATCTCATCAAGGAATCCGTTTATGACCGGGGAACTAACTCAAATTGAAATTCCTGCAACTCTTTCATTTCATTCTATTATCAGCCTTCCAGGAAGAAAAGAGGATCCATTCTGATCAACATGAGAGTCCAAATACATTGCACTGCTATTTTTTCACCCTGAGTTGACAAAAAGGTTTTTCACCCCGAGTCCAAATAAGTGTAATCCAAACCCAGAAAACAAAAAGGTTTAAATTAAAAATCCTTAATTTTGATTACATATGCATGACTATACATTGTTATCACTTCAAAAAATTTGAGGTTTACCCCCTTTATTTATTATTCAGTTTAGTCATGATGATGCACCCATTCCATAGTAATGAAACTAATAAGCAGCATATATGAGCTCTCCCTCTCCCTCTCCCTCTCTCTCTCTCTCTCTCTCTCTCTCTCTCTCACACACACACACACACACACACACACACACACACACACAAAGCAGCATATATGTGCTCCTGCACTCATTTCATAGTAACGAAACTAATAAGCAGCATATATGAGCTCTTACACACACACACACACACACACAAACGCTATTTTAGGCCAACAAGGAAAAAAAAAATTCTCATAAATTACTCAAATAAGTCATCGATATTGATGAAATTTTTTTCTTTCAAAAGATTGTATGAATCTAAAATTTACAAAAATCCATAACCCACATACAAACTCAACACGCAACATGTCGACCTCAACAAGCTACATCCGTGAAGAACTATAACGAAGATTGAACATTAAAGAAAGATATAAAGCAGAAATAAACGTGAACAGAGATTGGAATTACTAGTTCTAATCTTCAAAACTGGAAATGGGTCGCAATCAATCACAATTCTTTAATTTCTGGATGCGATTGTTGAGATGGTCGATACGAATAAGAAGATTGGTGAGGGAATAAAGGAGCCAATAGAAGACCAAGGCGGCGGCGATCAAGAGGGCATTCCGCTGGCTCTTCATCATGGACTTGTCGTGGCGGAGGTGCTCAGAAGGAGTACATGAACTGTGGGATTCGCAAGAAGGTCGAGTCTCGTACTTCCAGTAGATATCCATGAAGAGGAAGATACAGAATGGGACAATTGTGAAGAAGGGTTTTAAGAGGGTTTTGGTGACAGAGATGAGGCCTTTGCGTAGTGGGTTAAGGCCTGGAATTGTTAGAAGGAGAAGCATTATTGCTTCGGCGCCCGCGGCGTAGCCTAGTACTACCCATTCTAGTGCCATTTTACTACTTTCGAAGAATGTGATATATGATTGAAGAGGGAGGGAGAGAGAGAAAGGGATTAAGAATGTAGGAATGAATTCGAGATTTTCTTGAGAGAGTGGAGGAAAATGAAGGAAAAGGAGGAGGGTTTTACCGTTTTATAATTGGAAATGACGCGTTGCGAATAGCATTTGCTCTTCTGAAAGAGGAACCTTCGTTTTTTGATTTCTACAGTCTCATTTCTTAGCACGGAAGCAAAGGAGGGAAATGTCTCTCACGTGCTTTGCACATGCAAAGAATAGTTATTTTCTTTTTCTTTTTCTTCTTTCTTCCTTTTTTAATTTTGTTTTATTATTTTGATTATTATTATTAGGGGAGGTGCAATGAATGCAAGTTTTGAAATAACTTTTTATACAAATTTTAATAATTTTTAGTGCAAGTTATATTTTGAAAAATACACCGTTTGATTATATATTCGACATTATTATGTCTGTAAAACATTAAGTTGATCGAAAATTAAGAACTATCTATTCATAAATGTGATAATTTTTATTGATTGAAAATGTGAGTTATGGATCATATAATTATAGGTATTTGATCAATGTAATATTTGATATGCACAAGAAGTGTATTTAATTTAATGATAACTTTTTCAAAATACAAATCACACAAAAAATTATTAAATAAAAATTATGCTCATCAAGCTTGCTTGATTGTTGTTGTTATTATTATTAATTGAAACAACACATAAAAGCTAAATATACTAAGGCAAATAACAATTAATTGAACACCAAGGTTTGTTGGCTACCCTATGAGAGGAAGTCACACGGTCATACCTACTATGTCAGAGAGAGAGAGAGAGAGAGAGAGAGAGAGAGAGTCAATATCACGAACTTTTGCCTCTATATGTGCATTAGAATACAAAACTCAAGCATCAGCCACCTTATTAGCCTCCCAATAACAAAAAGATATCTTTACTTGTGCAACCTAAGTCATGAGGTGGAGACAATCCTCCGCTAAGACTTTGTACAACTAGTCTTATTTTAATATCCCGCATTTTCATGAATTAGCTTAATTTATTATAATTTAGTTTGGATTACAATTAGACATTTATTTTTAAGATTAAGATAATACAGGAATATGAATAGCCTTATAACAAAATGGTTCTTTTGTAAATAATAGGTGTTAGAGTTATACCCCAACTAGTCCCAAATTACATTAGGTTAAAGTGAATACCATATAATGATTATTACTTCCTTTTGGAAATTATGAAACATAAGAGTGGAATAGAGGTCGAGGAAAATGCAATCCCAACTAGAGACACTAAAGGAGGGAGGGGGGTGAACATTATCTAAGTCAAACCTAAGTCTAGCTAGTTTTAAACAAGCACAAAATATAAAAGCAATTGGAATCAACAAACTAGCAATAAGATGAATAATAAGTAAACGAGAATGAGAGAAAAGAAAGCAAACTCACGATTCCTAAACCGATTGGGATATAAATTTTTAATACCATCCCCGTCTCTACTTTAAAAAATTAATTAAAAAAAAAAACCATCTTAAAGGGACAGGTTGGGCCCTTATGGAGGATGGGGAAAATATTCTATCCCTGGGTGTTAGGTTTTTTATTCATATGTTGGCTAATCCCGATTTCCAAAACACAAGTTTAGTTGTATTGGTTTAGGTTGTTTGGTTGTTTCACAAGCCATCTAGCATCGAAGAGCTCAAGATCAAGGTTTCTTGAAGAATATTTGAAGATCGAGATCGGAGCTTGCATGATTCGTTGTTCAAATCTCTCGATTTCTTTATAGGATGGTAAGTGGACTTAGCACCTAGGTTTTCATAGACTTTAGGTGATTTTAGAGTTACTTTAACCTAGGTTTTTATATGCCTTTAGATGGTTTAGAATGCCTAATATACATAGGAATGGTCCATAAGTGAAAACTGGTAAAAAAGAGTTGAAAATAATTTTTTGAAAAAATCCTGAAAATCCTATCAAATTGGATCAATCCATGTTTTTAGGTAGGATCAATCCGGTGGGCAGAAAGGGGTGGATCAATCCAAGCAAGAAATGGGTGGATCAATCCAAGCAAAAAGGTATGATCGATCCAAGTCGTTGAAGTTTGAAAAATCTTTTATTTATTTATTTATTATTTATTATTTTTTTTTGCAGATTTTGATGTGTTTTGCCCTATAACAACTTCTACAGGACCTATAACAACTTCTACAGGACTAGGTAACTTTCATAGGGTTATAAATAGGTTGTTTTAGCCTAGTTTAGATGTGAGGAAAATATTGATTCATCTTTAACCTAAAAAACCTAACCTCCATAGCATGCAACACTTTCTATAGTGCTTAACTTCTTGTTGCATGTTTTTCTTCTCTTCTTGATCATCGATCTTAAGAGGTTTTAAACCACACAGTTGTGTTTAGAGGGATTTAAGGAATCGAATCTCGCTATTGTTAGCCTTGGTGGATCTCCAAGGTTAATAAAGCAAAAATATGGGTAATTCTAAGTAACCATAATTTCAAGAGACTCGTATCCTAGAAATTTCAATTGGTATCAGAGCTGAGTTCGCTCTTTTGGTTTAATCTCCTGAGTGTAATCTGGAAAATTCGAGGAGACAGATCTCTTGCAAGAAGGATTATGTATAAGTAAACCACCTTTGTTTGATGGGTTAAATTACATTTTTTTTGGAAGGCTATGATGAGAATATTTTTAAAATCTTTGGATGAAAGAGTGTGGCTGACTGTAGTAAATGGATTGAAACATCCTCAAATAGTGAAAGATGGAGTGTTTATCACTAAACCTACTTCTAAATGGAGTACAGATGATCTTGATAGATTTAAGTGAAATAACCTAGGTTTGAATGCTATTTTAAATGGAGTCTTCATAAACGATTATCGTCGTATCATATCTCGTGAGACTTCTAAAGAAGCTTGGGAAATTCTACAAGAATCCTATGAATGTTCAACCTTGGTTAATAATTCTGAAATTAAACTCTTGACCACAAACTTAGAAGATGTTGTTAAAGAGTCCAATTTTACTGTATTTGTTGCTTTTGTGGATGATATAGATGAGTCTTCTAGTACTCCCTTGATTGATGACTCTAGTGTGGACTTAGAGGATGATGTTGAGGATATGGGTGAACTGGATGATGAAGGAGATCTTCAAACAATTTATAATGAATTTTATGAAGAGGCTCTCATGCTAAAGAAGAGAAATATGAATTTAGCTATCAAGGTTAAGATCCTAGAAAAAGAAAGAGAGGTCCTCAAACAAGAAGCCTTAGACCTTGAGGCTTTTGTTAGTCAACTAAAGACACATAGAGTCACTTTCTACAATAAGCTTGTAGCTATTGAGAAAGAGAGAAACACCCTTGTTGAGAAAATCGATAAAGTAGAGGGTAAGGTCAAGTCTAAGATTGAGAAAGAGAGTGATTTTGTTGCTACTATTACTAGACTTGAACAAGAGGTCCAAGATGCTTGTGAATTGAAAATCAATTTGGATAAAAGATTCAAGCAACTTAATATCTTGCTAGGGACTGTTAAGAGGAATGTAAGAAGAGAAGGGTTAAGATCTACCTCTTGTGAGACTAAATCTACTTTAGGTGAACTCGAGTCATCTACTTCTAAAGTAGAGAAACCTTTGATGACCTAAGAGTGACCAAACTCCCAAGAAAAAATTTGTTCCAAAGTGTGTTCATTGTGGAGTTTTGGGTCACATTAGGCCTCATTGTCTTAGTCTCAAGAAGACCTCTAGGTATGCTTCTAGAAGTGAATCTCATGTTGCATATCATGCTTCTTCTAGCTTTGTACCCACCATTGTGGTAAGAAAGGTCACATAAGACCGCATTGCTTTCACTTGAAGCAATCTTTGTTTGCTTGGAATATAAACACTCCTTCTAATTGGTTTAGAAGAGACTACATAAATTTTCCAAGGGTGTCTAGTGTTAGATGTATGCCCTAAAATGAATTAATAGGTTGTATTTAGGGAACATTATATTTCATTATATTTATTTATGAAATGGCTTCTTTTATCATGTAAACTTGTGTTTAATTACTGTTCATGATAAAGTCCTTGGATAGTATGATAGAGAGTTGTATCTTAAGTATTGAGATATAGAGACTTACAACTTTCAAGTATATCTATCCTAGACTTGTTCCTAATCATAGGTTTATATATTTGGGCGATTATAAACAGTTAAGATTAACACATGTGATACTAGCTCCAATAGGAGGATGGTGAGTCTCGTGCCATTTGTGTAAAGACACTATAGTAAACCTGTGGGCGCTTGTTAGAGAATAAGTACATCGACCATGAATAATATGAGTATAGTGATTGCATCGCAATCATGCATTTCCAATTGAGATTGAGCAGTCCAAATGGTTATTTTTCAATGCATATTAGTAACTTTTTATCAATATTTTTCCTTATGTTCAATGTTTTCAATCTTGTAGGAATTTTGTGCAATTGGGATGCATTTAATGCAATTGTCGGGAGTTGCAAAGCGCGGGAAAAAGTCTTCAAATGAGGAAAGTTTTGAAGCAAGTTGATTTGAGTTTCAAGCAAGAAAAAGAGGCAGAAAACACCCATTACTGATAATGGTGTAAACCATTATCAGTAGTGCAATAATCCAAAGCCAACAATCCAAAACCATAAATCATGAATTACCGATAGTGGTGTTACCTATTATCGGTAATGGTTGAAGCCAGCAACCTCTCACTATCGAGAGAACAAATTGTCATTGTCGATAATGAAGGCAAGAAAATTCAGCAATAAATTATCCGAAACATCTCTTTATCGATAGGATTTATTTCACATTATCGGTAGTGCAGCAACGTGTTTCAAATCGTTTTTCCAGTCAAGAAGCACTATTAATAGAGCCAAATATGCATTATCGGTAATTGGAGATAACTTCACCATGAAGCAAGCACTCACAAGATCATTACCGATAATGGGCCTTATACCATTATCGGTAATGCTAACCGACCTTGCCAGATTTTGCAGACTTTGGGACTTTTTAAAGGGTATTTCAGTCATTTCACTCCAAGGCCTATATATACTCTGCGAAGGGTTTTCCAAATACAATTCTTCACTCCAGTAGCTTAGCTTAACTTAGGATTTTTAATTTTCTCTCTTCTCTGTCATCTTTCTCAATTTCTTTAGGATAGTTTAGCTCATTTCAAGTTTGATTTCAATTTAGTTATTTAATTTCTCTTGTATTAGAACATATTTGAAGCTATTTTCAGTTTATGCAATTAGATTTCAAAGTTTTCATTTCAAATTAAATGTCTTCAGTTTATTTCCATTTCAATATGCTTGCTTTCAATTCAATGAGTAGCTAAACTCCATCAGCTGGGATTAATGGGGGATTCCTGATCCACATCTAAGGTATATGATTTCTCACACTATTTCCTACCTTGATAGATTTGGATATTGATGATAAACACAATATTTGCTTAGATCCACAAGGATTGGCTACCTTTGAGCACCTGTAGACAGAATTTTTTGGCACAGGTGGCGTTTAGCACTGAAAGCATTCCAAGTATTTGCTAAAATATCTAAAAGAGTGTTTAGCATCAATATCCTATAATTTTCAAGCAGGATGGTTTTTATTGTTAAATCTTCCGCCCAAAACATTCTTCAATGTAATTTGGGCATGTAAATATTTTGGATTTAATTGCTAAATATTCCATCCAGACCATTCTTCAATGTAATCTGGATGTATTTAAAAGTGTGAGAAATTAAAACTAAGGATGTGGACTAAATGAACCTAAATCCCAGCTCATTTATTTTATTGTTAAAACATTCAAACAATTTTTGTACATATTGCACTACCCACTCTCAAATCAATCATTGGATTTTTATTTCTTTTTATCACATTTGAACAAATTTCAAAAGGATTTGAAATCTTTTCTAACTCTTTATCCCTGAGGACATTACCATGGGACTTCCATGAATTACTATGCTTGCAATCGATAGATCCTATGCTTGAATTTTTGAGCATATTGTACTACCCACTCTCAAATCAACCATTGGATTTTTATTTCTTTTTATCACATTTGAACAAATTTCAAAATGATTTGAAATCTTTTCTAACTCCTTATCCCTGAGGACATTACCATGGGACTTCCATGAATTACTATGCTTGCAATCGATAGATCCTACGCTTGGGATTGAACTACATATCTGATAGGCAAGCATTTTTGGCGTCGTTGCCTGGGATCGGCAACAAATGAAAGATGAAGAAGCTAGAGGTAAGTTGCAATTGCATTGCAAGTCCGGTAAGTTTTCTTCGTTTTGAAAGTTGTTTAATCATTGTAAATATCATTAGGAGTAGTTTTTATTAACTGTTGCATGTCCATTCGGATTCCTGACGAATTCAATCGACTTGTACGAGTTAGGCAAGAAGATTCAATAGTTAGAAATTTGAATTTTTCTGAATCCACATCACATTTTTCACACCCATCAATTGGGACTTTATCAATGGAGTTCCCCCACATGGAGGATCCCCATTATGACCCTGAAAGAGACTTGGACCCAAATATACCAGAGGGTAGTGGATTTGGGAATGGTGCTGGAACTGCAAATTGTCAAAATAACCAAAATGGTAATGGACAAAACTTTTCTATCCCACCACAGGGCATTCGTCGGGTAGTTAATGTTCAATACCCACAATATCAAGCTTTACAACAACCACAAGCCCCACAGCAAAGAAATTTTTGAGAGACTCTGCATCCACAGAGATATTCTTTGCCAAATTGTATGGTGTTGCCTCGTGACGCAGTTGAATTTCCAATAAAACTTGATATGGTGAGACTCATTCCCCTTTATCATGGGTTTGAGTCAAAGGACCTATATGAGTATATGCGTGATTTTGAGGAAGTATGCGGCACTATGTTGTATACAGGGGCACCGCACAATATAATTTGTCTGAGAATGTTCTCATTCTTTCTTAGAGATTTAGCTAAAAAATGGTTGATGTATCTTAAGGAAAACACTATCTATTCATGGAGTCAACTGCAGCAACAATTTTTTGACATAATTTTCCCACCTGAAAAGACAAATGCTTTAATGAAAGCAATACAATGTTTTTCTCAAAATGTAAATGAATCTTTTGCCAAAGCTTAGGAGCGTTTTAAAAGTTTAACTTATGCTATCCCACATCATGGCATGGATTTAAGCCAGCTCATCAATTATTTTCATTAAGGTTTATCCTCTGATACAAAAATATTTATCCAAATGATGAGCAACGGTATATTTTTTGAAAAAAGTCCCGATAAGGCTTGAGACCACTTAGATTTTATTACTGCACGAGCTCGTGATTGGGAAGTTAACACTATCCCAGACACTTCTCGAACTCCAAATAGTGGAGGTAAATTTGTGGTTAGAGAACAAGATGACGTGCAGGCTAGACTAACCCAATTATTAAAGAAAATTGAGGCCTTAGAGATAAAAAAGGTACATGAAGTTTCAACTGTTTCTTTTTTTTAAAGAAACAGATTTTTGTAATTTGTGTAATATACAAGGGCATTCAATTGATGATTGCCCCTTGTATCCAATCTTTAAGGAGTCCTGTAATGACTAGGCCAACATGAATGCCATTAACCAAGGACCACAACAAAAAGCTTCAAATTTTTCATATGGGGAGAATTATAATTCGAATCGGAAGAACCACCCCAATTTTAAGTGGAAAAATTATGCAAATGTAGGCCCTTCACAGGGAGCCTCAAATTCTTTTAACCCTCAACAGCAACAATGATATTACCCTCAGGGGCAATTCCAAAATTTTCAGAATAATGCACCAGTATACCAAACTTCAGCACAAGGGTTTCAACAGAACCCTAATGCTAACTTTGTGCCACAACAAAATCAATTTAATCCAACCCCATACCAACCTCCCCATAAGAGGAGTATAGAGGACATGTTCAATTAATTTATGCAAAGTCAAAATATCACCAATACTGAACTTCGTAATATGGTACAACAACATACAAATTCTTTAAATGAATTATGAGTTCAAGTTTCTAAACTTAATTCTTCTGTAGGTGTAATACAACAAGAGAAAGGTAAGTTTCCAGCCCAATCTTATCAAGCACCTCAAGGGCAGAACAATATTGATGCAACAGGTACAAGCGATGGAAATTTTGAGCAAGCTAAGGCTATCACTACTTTAAGGAGCAGAAAAATTGTTGACAAAACCATCCACCCTAAAATTGCTTAAAAAAAATTGTTTTGGATTCAAATCCGCAACAAAAGGGGATGAGGAAAGTAGTGAAGTGCCTGATGCTGAGCTTGATATTTCCAAACAACAGGAGAGAGAACTTGAGTCAGAAAAAGAAACTGAGAAAGTTTATACTCCTCCTGCACTTTTTCCTCAAATGCTCAAAAAGCCTAAGAAAGTAACTGACAATGCTGAGATTCTTGAAATGTTTAAATAGGTGAAGATAAATTTTCCACTATTGGAAGCGATCAAAAGAGTGTCGTCCTACGCGAAATTCCTGAAAGATTTATGCACTCAAAAGCGGAAAACCAATGTTCCTAAAGATACTTTCATGACTGAGTTGACTAATTCCATTTTGAAAGCCAATACTCCACCAAAACTTAAAGACCCAGGGTGCCCTAAAATACCCATTGTCATGGGAGACCATAAGATAGAACATGCACTAATTGACTTTCGGGACTGTGTGAACCTAGTTCCCTATTCTGTTAATCAACAATTGGGACTAGGGGAACTGCAACCCACATTAATCACACTTCAGTTAGTAGTCCGTAGTGTGAAACGGCCTATGGGGATTGTTAAAGATGTGATAGTGCAAATAAACAATTTTTATTACCCTGTGGACTTTGTTGTTTTGGAAACTCAGCTAGTGCCTAATATTGGAACACAGATTCCAATCATTTTGGGATGACCCTTTTTAGCTACATCCAATGCTATAATCCACTACAAGAATGGGATAATGACTTTATTCTTTGGTAATATGACTGTAAATCTAAATATTTTCAATGTGTGCAGGCAGATGGATGAAGAAGATAATGTAGAGGATGTACAGCAGGTAAGTCTAATTGAAATGGTTGTCCATGAGCAATGGGAACTTTCTTCTGATCCTGATTCTGAAATAATGAAAATAAGTTTGGTAAGTATACATGATAGTGAGGTACGTGTGAATGATGATGTGAATTCACTTATTTCCGTTTTTAATTATGAGGAAATAATGAAGGTGAATGGCTAGATTCCTCGCTTTGAGGAGTTACCTCCATCTGAAATTAAATTGTTACTTTCTTCAATAGAACCACAAGTGGTTGAATTGAAACCTTTGCCAGCTGACTTGAAATATGCCTAGCTAGGTAGTGATGAAACATTTCCTGTGGTCATATCTTATCACTTGGAGACAGACCAAGAGTCAAAATTATTAGAGGTGCTACGAGCCCATAAAAGTGCTTTAGGTTAGTCCATTGCTGACCTTAGGGGAATTAGCCCTACATTGTGCACCCACTACATTCACTTTGAGGATAATGTTAAACCTTCACGTCAGCCGCATAGAAGACTTAATCCCATAATGAAAGACGTTGTTAGGAAAAAACTCTTGAAATGGCTGGATGTTGGCATCATTTACCCTATTGCTGATAGCAAGTGGGTAAGCCCCATTCACGTCGTTCCAAAGAAATCTGGAGTGACAGTTATAAAAAATGAAAAGGGAGACCTAATTCCTACACGTATCACCACAGGGTGGCGTGTTTGCATAGACTATAGGAAATTGAATGTTAGCACCAGAAAAGATCATTTTTCTCTCCCTTTCATGGACCAAATTTTAGACAGAGTGGTTGGGCATGCTTTTTACTACTTTTTAGATGGTTATTCTGGTTATAATCAAATTAAAGTTGCCTTGGAAGACCTGGAGAAAACCACATTTACATGCCCATTTGGAACATTTGCTTTCAAAAATATGCCATTTAGTTTGTGCAACGCTTTAGGAACATTTCAACGTTGCATAATGAGGATTTTTAGTGATATGGTGGAGAAAATTGTTGAGGTATTTATGGACGATTTTTTTGTATTTGGAAATCCATTTGATAATTGTTTGAATAACTTGGAACAAGTTCTCATCAGATGCAAGGGGAAGAACCTTGTTCTCAACTGGGAAAAATGTCACTTTATGGTGGAACATGGAATTGTTCTTGGACACATTGTGTTTAAAAAGGGCATCGAAGCTAACAAAGCAAAAATTGAACTAATCGCCAACCTTTCCTCCCCAAAGTGTGTCAAGGACATACGCTCTTTTCAGGGGCATGCTGGTTTTTGTCGACGGTTCATTAAAGATTTTAGTGCAATCGCACGTCCATAATGTCATCTTTTATCAAAATATATTCATTTTGGGTGGTCTGCAAGTTGTAAGGATGCTTTTCAAAAACTAAAAGAATCTTTAATATCTCCTCCAATTATACAACCACCTGATTGGAACTTGCCCTTCGAATTGATGTGCAATACTAGTGACTACATTATTGGGGCAGTGTTAGGTCAAAGCAAGGATGGTAAGCCATACGTGATATATTATGCCAGCAGTACTCTGAATGAAGCACAGATGAACTATACCACCACTGAAAAAGAGTTGTTGGCAGTAGTATTTGCTTTAGATAAATTTAGGTCCTATGTTATAAGTACACCTATTGTGGTCTTCACTGATCACCCAACTTTGAAATATTTGTTAACTAAACAAGATACAAAAGCGAGACTCATTAGGTGGATCCTTCTCCTCCAGGAATTTAATATAATAATTAAAGATAAAAAAGGAGTTGAGAACATAGTGGCCGACCATTTATCACATATCATCTTTGCTGATTCCTTTGATGCACCACCTATTGCAGAAAATTTCCCAGATAAGCAACTGTCTGCTCTCATTTCTTGTCCTTAGTTTGCAGAAATAGTTAACTATCTTGTAACAGAACATATTCCATCTTATTGGAATTCCAAGGATAAGAAAAAGTTTTTTTTGCTGAGGTTAAATATTTCTTTTATGATGATCCATATTTATTCAAGTAATGTGTTGATCAAATCATACGCAGATGTATCCCTGATGATGAACAACAACATATTTTATCTTTCTGTCACTCAAAATTTTTAGGTTCCCACACAGAAGACACATTATGCTGCCATTCAGTCTATATCTCAACAATATGGTGTCGAGCCTTTTCCTCGTATCCCTGACGAGTATTATACTGCTTTTGGATGACTTGTGCCTAAAGTTCCACCTTCAGAGGAGGCCACTGCTAGAGATGAGAGTGATGAAGCTGGTGAAGGGGATGATCTAGTCGAGGCGCTATTAGCTGACGAAGAAGCTGTAGATCCTGCTGTTCCTCCAAATTGAACTTTGATAAATTGAACATTATGAGTTTGTTTATTTTGGTGTGTTTTAAACAATTTGATTTGGTTTGTTCATTTTGGTTTGTTGTAGAATTTGTTTGTTTGTTTGTTTCATAGATTAGTTTTAGGATTGAGAATGGTTGGGTAGTTACCTTAGCTAAATTTTTGAACCATTCTCATTTGTTAATATTTCCAAGTTTTGTTTCTAACCAAGGTACATTGCAAAGCTACTAAGTCCTTTTTGATTTCCTAGCTGTTGATTGTTCTACTTTGAGCATAAATATTATTCTTGTGTGATTTGTCAAGTTTTGATAACTATGCATTATTGAACTAACTCTGGTTCTCAGTTCTTGTTGAGCTTAGCAAGTAAGGTTCGACTTATGAGAATCATGCGAAAAAAAGAGAATCCCAAAGCTTATTTGTGAGTACTTATTTTGAGAGATACACGGGTATGGATTTTAAACTTGGTATGAGTTGAATATTTAATCTTTTGAGAGCAAGGTATAATATTTCGTATGGTTCACACCTTAAATACACTCAACAAGACTGGTTAGTTCAACAGAGGAAGGAGCATATTGCATTCATTCATTTTGATTTGCGCATGCATCAGTTACACTTGGCTTGAATTCACATGCTTATTGATTATCTGGTTAAAAATCATTTGTTAGGGACTAACAATATCCAAGTTGGGGGGTGTAATTGCATCGCAATCATGCATTTCCAATTGAGATTGAGCAGTCCAAATGGTTACTTTTTGATGCATATTAGTAGCTTTTTATTAGTGTTTTTCCTTATGTTCAATGTTTTCAATCTTGTAGGAATTTTGTGCAATTGGGGTGAATTTAATGCAATTGTTGGGAGCTACAAAGCGTGGGAAAAAGTCTTCAAAGGAGGAAAGTTTTGAAGCAAGTTAATTTGAGTTTCAAGCAAGAAAAAGAGACAGAAAACACCCATTACCGATAATGGTTTACACCATTATCGGTAGTGCAATCATCCAAAGCCAACAATCCAGAACCAGAAATCATGAATTATCGATAGTGGTGTTACCCATTATCGGTAATGGTTGAAGCCAAGAAAGAAAGCAAGTTTCCAGCAACCTCTCACTATCGATAGAACAAATTTTCATTATCGGTAATGAAGGCAAAAAAATTCAGCAAGAAATTATCTGAAACATCTCTTTATCGATAAGATTTATTTCACATTATCGGTAGTGCAGCAGCGTATTTCAAATCGTTTTGTCCAGTCAAGAAGCACTATCAATAGAGCCAAATATGCATTATCGGTAATGGGAGATAACTTCACCACAAAGCAAGCACTCACAAGATCATTACCAATAATAGGCCTTATACCATTATCGGTAATGCTAAGCAACCTTGCCAGATTTTGCAAATTTTGGGACTTCTTGAAGGGTATTTCAATCATTTCACTCCAAGGCCTATATATACTTTGCAAAGGGTTTTCCACAGACAGTTCTTCACTTCAGTAGCTGATCTTAACTTAGGATTTTTCATTTTCTCTCTTCTCGATCATCTTTCTCAGTTTCTTTAGGACAGATTAGCTCATTTCAAGTTTGATTTCAGTTGTATTTCAGTTTAGTTGTTTAATTTTTCTTGTATTAGAACAGATTTGAAGTTATTTTCAGTTTATGCAATTAGATTTCAAAGTTTTCATTTCAGATTCAATGTCTTCAGTTTATTTCCATTTCAATATGCTTGCTTTCAATTCAATGAGTAGCTAAACTCCATCAGCTAGGATTAATGGGGGATTCTTGATCCACATCTAAGGTACATGATTTATCACACTATTTCCTAGCTTGACAGATTTGGATATTGATGATAAACACAATATTTGCTCAGATCCACAAGGATTGGCTAGCTTTGACTACTTGTAGACAGGATTTCTTAGCACAGGTGGCGCTTAGCACTGAAAGCATAACACTAAAATGTCTAAAAGAGTGTTTAGCATCAATATCCTATAATTTTCAAGCAGGATGGTTTTTATTGTTAAATCCTCCGCCCAAACCATTCTTCAATGTAATTTGGGCATGTAAATATTTTGGGTTTAAATGCTAAATATTCCATCCAGACCATTCTTCAATGTAATTTGGATGTGTTTAAAAGTGTGAGAAATTAGAACAAAGGATGTGGACTAGATGAACCCTAAATCCCAACTCATTTATTTTATTGTTAAAACATTCAAACAATTTTTTTTTTTTGCATATTGCACAACCCACTCTCAAATCAACCATTGGATTTTTATTTCTTTTTATCACATTTGAACAAATTTCAAAAGGATTTGAAATCTTTCATAACTCCCTATCCCTGAGGACATTACCATGGGACTTACATGAATTACTATGCTTGCAATCGATAGATCCTACGCTTGATATTGCACTACACATCTGACAGGCAAGCATATAGCTTATGGAGTTCTATTTGCATGTCAAAAGCTACTCATGTGTATAGTCGCAATTGTAATCCTTAGACCTGAGGCACCACGTGTTATCTTATACATGAGTTATTTGAGTTTGATAGTATCTCGTACATCCTTAACCATCAGGGTGCAATTGGTACTCATTGGCTCTAGTAAATTATGTATGAAGATAGGTGAGTGTGCAATAGGGAATCACCACCCTTAATATGAAAAGGATGAAAGGAATCGATCGAAATCATGGAATCGCAGCGGAAGACAAAACAAAATTTTTAATAAAGGTATTCCATCATCGAAAGATTCTAAACAAGAATCGAACAAGCATAGGGATATGAGATTTACATACAAGCAAATAAAATTAATAAAACATTAATTAACCTTACTTGATTCGCCTTTCGATTTGCAATCCTCAACCTCGAACTTCAACGCAATGAAGCCTCCAACGGTATCCACACAAAGGTAAGATTCCCTAAACCTTTCTAGTCTTTCACAACACTTGAGAAAGCTAGAATGGAGAGAGAGAGAGAGAGGGAGAATTTCGGCCCTTAGGGTTGCTTGCCCTAGAATGAGTGTAAACACTCATATTTATAGATATTCTCCTCTTTTAGGGATGTTTGGTTACTAGTGCTAGCATGACCAAATATCCTAGAATAGAATAATCCTATTCTTGGTTAATTTTGACCTTTAATTAATTAACTTTTAATTAATCAAAATCAAAGTTAATTTAAACATAGGATTCCCCTCTCTCAAATTTAAGGAACTCTCTTACCCTCTATTGTGTGTGACCCATTGGGTTCACCCCAACCTAGCAGTGACTAGGGACATCTCCATGTCGCCTAAAATAGAAACTTTCTATTTATAGGTTTAATTGAAACTATTCCAATTATGCCCTCATTGATAACACTTATCAATAGGCTTTCACTGGTCATGAGTGACGTCTAGCAATGTGTCATGACATGCCCTAGGTTTGGGTGAATAGCAGAACTATATGAACCCTTCTTGTTACTTAATCCTTCATCCCCTAATGTCACAGTTAAGATATTTAGGGTATGGATACAAGTCAAAACCCTATCTTAACTTTCTTGTCATATGTTCTTCAAATTATAATCTCAATAAGATGAACCCTATGAAACTCTTTCATATTTCATCTATCACTCTGGCCAGAGATTCACATTGAGAGTTATATTTAAGAACTGACCCTGACATTCTCTCTCATAACATTGAGAGTGATGATTCCTTATTGACCACTCATATGCCTTCATGCAAGACCTATTAGAGCCAATGAGTGCTGACTACAACCTTATGATCAAGGCTGTATAAAACACTATCAAACCCTAATAACTCAGGCACAAGACATCCATGGTGTCTCAGGTCTTAGGATTACCAAATGGACGTAACATAAGAATATTCCTTTAACTTAATATCCATAGGAATATTCTAGTAGATCAAGTTCAGTGTACATATTCTCTAATATGCACCCACAGATTAACCCAAGTGTCTCTACACTGATAGGAAAGACTACCTATCCTCCCATTGGAGTTAGTTTAAATCTGTGCCACTCTTGCCGGTTTAATAAATGTCCTCTTTAATAAACCTATGAGCAGGAACACTTTAAGAATAAATGTGTATGAGAAATATGAGTCTTCATATCTCAACAAACTTGAGATACACATTTCTCTTATCATTTATTCATGGACATTATCGTATATATATTTAAACATACAAACGATAAGCAGTACCTTCTTATCCTAATATGAAATAGATATGCACTTTAGGATTGGTTTTAGGGCATACCTCTAACAAAGGAGAATGTCAGAGTTAATTCACAAATATTAAATCTCAATGAAGTCTTTGGCTAAAGCAGTAGGAAACCAAGAAAAATATTTTCAAGGGTTTAGTTAATTGAGATTATATTTTCGTGAATTGGTAACACATGATCAAGTTAGGGTTTAACATGATTCCATACCCGATTAACTCAATCACGACATTGTATGATGAAGGATTATCTATAACACGAATGGTTCATTTATATTTATATATTCACCCACACCTAGGGTACGTCATGATATGTTGCTACATGTCACTCATGACTAGTGAAGGCTTAATGATAAGTGTTATCATTAAGGGCAAAATTGAAATTGTTCTAATCAAACCATAAATAGAAAGTTTCTATTTTGGGAGACATGAGATGTCCTCGGCCACTACTAGGTTGGGATGAACCCAATGGATCACACACATAAGGGCACAAGTGAGTTTCTTGAATTAGTGAGAGGGGAATATTCTTATTTATAATCAGTTTGGTCCTTGTTATTAATTGTTAATAAGTGAGGGGCCTAATTATAAATATAAAGAATATTTTCTATAAATAAGTGATGATAGGTCATGCGAGCACTAAGTAACCATTCATCACAATAGAAGAGGCATAAAATTAGTGGAGAAACCCTAGAGGCCGTGATCCTAGTGTGTTTTCTCTCTCTAGCCGTGCTCCATTCTCCCTCTTCAAGCTTGCTTCTTCCAAAGTGTTGTGAAGGTGCAAGGGTTCTTGTGGTCTTGTGTTCATGAAGATACCATTGGAGGCTACCATACTTTTGGAGCTCGAAGGATTCAAGGGTTGGCTTCTTCAAGGAACATTAAGTAAGCTTTAATTTATTATAAATTAATTATTTTGATTCTATTCATCGTTTGAGAACATCCTTGGGATGATTACTATGGAGAAAAAATTTAAACTCTTTTTTCCGCTGCATTTATCTCGTGGTAATCTTTCATCTAGGATACATAGGACTCGAGTTGACTTGGCTTCTATTAGAAAGAAAGAATATATCTAGGAAGTCAACTCCTACAGTCAATGAAGATTCAAAGCCATTCAATATTAGGATTGTATGGATTAGGAAAGAGGATTTGATGTCTTTCAACCTCAATTCTTCTTTAGAAAAGGGTTCTTCTCACTCCCTCTAGTGGATGTGAGTTCATTAGTCCGCAATGACTATAAATTAGCTTAGACCGCAATGACTTTAAAGTAGCTTCGTCCGAAACGACGTTAAAATACATTTATCCGAAAATACATTAAACTATCCATAGTTATTGCTTTACATTATCTTTATATCTTGTTCCTAAAGCTAAACTGTATAGTTAGGATTTCTCTTTGATTTTTTTTAATTGGTGTCATATTGTCAAAAACCCAAAAATATTTTCTATTTTTGGTTCTTGTGTTTTCATATCTTTGATTTCTTATATTATGATTTGATATGCACTTAAGTAAGTATTGGTATTGAATTCTTGATCATAGTGTTTGACATTTTCATGAATTGAGATTTTAGTCCAAGTACTTATTTTTGCATAGTTGTAATTTCATGAAAAGTTTATTATGATATATTTTGAAGCACATTGAATGACATGTCTCATTACTTTTCGAGTTGTTTTTGTGAAAAACTTATCACGAATGTAAGACATGAGATCATGAATTTTTAGAACGTTGAATGACCAATAGTTGGATGCTTCTTTTAAAGCCAAACATGCTCGTGCCAATGTTTGCACAATTTTTTTAATCTCTTTGCTTCTACAATACTTCTTTCTTATTGATTATGAGTTCCTGTTACTCTTCAAATGCTAGTTCAAAAATTATACTTCAAATGAAAAATGTATTAGAAATATGGAACAGGAATATACAAAGAGTTCTAAAAAGAAAAGAAAAATATGTGAAAGAGGCAAAATGCCCAAAAAGATGAAAGCACAAAAGTCCAATGCAAAGAAAAAGAGCCATGATCTTCTCAAAAGTTGTATAAAGATACTAGCAATGGTATATATCTTTCTTAAGCTCTTATTCAAATTTTCTTCTTCCTATGCATGTTTGAAATATCAAAAAATATAATTTCTCTTTCTTGCTTAACAGAAGACTTTCACTCCCATTCATGGGTGAAATCAACTGGTTTGACTTCAATAAGTACATGATCCATGAGTCTTATGATCTTATACTTTAGATAGTTTGAATAACTATGATTTCCTTTTGTTTTGATTCATGTTAAGTCAAGTCAATTCACACACACACATCATATATGCTTTTGTGAACTTACTTTGATGCATTGTTAAGTGGTCAAGACTTAATTTATATTCTTGGTTGTGTCTTAGTGTCTAGATTGAGATTCAATTGGTACAACTTGTTCATATCTTATCATAGTGTGTGAAATATTGATATGATATACTTTTTAGTTATAGTTTTATTGCCTATTTTGCTAATTTGTTCTCCTATTTTTCTTTTGATTGAAATGATATTATTTACCTTTATCTATTCGTGACAAAAAGGGGGAGAGATGATATATTTAGGGGGAGAGTAGAGTAAATTTTTTTTTTTTTGGTAATATTGTTTGTAAACAATGTCTTTAATTTTTTTTTTTAATTGTTATAGATTTTTTTTTGTGATATTAATTTTTTTCAAGTGGTATCTTTGAGTTTGCATAACTTTAATTGTTATATTAATGCTATGCTTGTTTACTTATGCTTGGTTTGATATTTTCATATTCCTTTATGCTGCATAAGGTATTTTGTTTGCATGTGTGCAGAAAATAGTTACAAGCATCATTTACAACTCAAGGGTTAATACATTAGAATTTTGAGTCTTTTTGGTTTTATTGAGTTGTAATGGAAGTTATGAGATATTCATTGTTCATGTAAGGGGGAGTGTCGATTTTGTGGTTTTTTGAATCCTTTATCTTATGTGTAATCTTTTGGTTGGTGTTTTGTCACGGAATTGCCAAATGGGGAGTTTGTTAGGTTTTTTTTTATTCATGTGTTAGCTAATCTCGGTTTCCAAAACACAAGTTTAGTTGTATTGGTTTATGTAGTTTGGTTGTTTCACAAGTCATCTAGCTTCGAAGAGCTCAAGATCAAGGTTTCTTGAAGAATATTTGAAGATCGAGATCGGAGCTTGCATGATTTGTTGTTCAAATATCTTGATTTATTTATAGGATGGTAAGTGGACTTAGCACCTGGGCTTTCATGGACTTTAGGTTATTTTAGAGTGACTTTAACCTAGGTTTTTATACGCCTTTAGGTGGTTTATAATGCCTAATATACCTAGGAATGGTCCACAAGTGAAAATTGGTCAAAAAGAGTTGAAAATAATTTTTTTGAAAAAATCTTGAAAATCTTGACAAATTGGATCGATATAGGTTTTTAGGTAGGATCGATTCGGCGGGCAGAAAGGGGTGGATCGATCCAAGCAAAATAGTAGGATCGATCCAGCTCGTTAAAGTTCAGAAAATTTTCTATTTTTTGTAGATTTTGATTTGTTTTGACCTAACAACTTCTACAGGACTAGGTAACTTTCCATAGGGTTATAAATAGGTTGCTTTAGCCTAGTTTAGATGTGAGGAAAATATTGATTCATCTTTAACCTAGAAAACCTAACCTCCATAGCATGCAACACTTTCTATAATATTTAACTTCTTGTTGCATGTTTTTCTTCTCTTCTTGACATCGATCTTGAGATGTTTTAAACCACACACAGTTGTGTTTAGAGGGATTTAAGGGACCGAATCACGCCATTGTTAGCCTTAGTGGATCTCCAAGGTGGTTGGGTTTTGCTGGTAGATTTCCTGTAGTTGCCGTCAGTTACAGTGTTGATGTACTGTTGGTACATTGTGGGTTGCAAAGACATATCGTGGAGTTCGGTACGAGGTGAAAACTGTGCTCGTTAGTGGACTCATTCAAGAAGAAGCTTAAATATGGCATGAACTACTTGGCTTGTGGACTCAAGTGTTGGTTAGTAGTGTCAGTGTCTTGTAAGTTGTCTTTTTCATAGTGTTTCCATTCTTCCCGAGGGTTTTTACCCTGTTAAGGTTTTCCTCGTTAAATCTCTATGTTCATATTTTTGCTTTACTTTTCTACTGCATATTGTTGATAATTGAACACATAGATTAATTAGGGTTAATTGATTAATTGAGTCTATTTGGGTAATTCTAAGTAACCCCAATTTCAAGAGACTCGCATCCTCAAAATTTCACTTGGCTACCTCGATATAAGCATGAAGAGACCTTGGCATAGCTAGTGTTGAGGGGATGAACCTTAAATAATGAGGAATCCTACATTTATAAGGAATACGGGAGACCCTAACCTCTACCTCTAATGACCTATCTCTCTTGGTCCTTCTGCTTTAAGATAAGAGAGATAAAGTACCAACTGTTCGCTCAAGGAAGAGAGGTAATGACTCTAGAAGGTTAGAAAAATCCACGAAGTAGTAATTTGTGCCCGACACGTGCTTCACTATATGTCACACACATGAGGATATCACTTGCCCAGTACGTAATTTTAGGCCTTGGATTGGTCTAGTCACATTTGCTAAGTTACCCTACTTCAGTAGGTATCCTACCTTACCTTAGGGTAGATACCCTCCATGTACGATGATGCTCATCAAGTGGATGCCCACCGCAATGACGAAAGTTGAGGCCTTCAAGCTAGTCTTGGGCTCCTTAGAAATGCTTAAGAAATTACATAATGACATTGTATTCCTAAGTCGGTGGAAGGGCCAAGGAGAACGAAATAGAGCTAATTACTTGGATACGATAAGGTTTCTTATTAGCAATCCTGCCCTCTTTAGGATGGCTTGAGGAATGTGGTTTAGAGGATGGGATGATGCCTAGTTGAGAATCTTGATATGGAGATACCCTTATTTCCCCTCCAGACGGCGGGGGAAGGGTGCCTGGCTTTTTTAGAGAGAAATGTGGATGACGTGTCTCTAGATACGTGATACATACAATGTATTTATGAACTGCCGCTATTAACTCACTGTAATGGTAGCCTTGACACGATAGGTGGATTGACTGGTCTACATGGGAGAAGGTCCTCTCCTTGGCTCGCCTCTCCTTGTCCCTCTTTGGCCTTAAGAAGATGTTGACACGTTAATCTGTTCGTGATCCAATGGTTAAAAAATTGAAGAGAAGTGAGGATCAATTGGAGGCATCAATCGGACACAGTTTTGGACATAAATGCCATTAGCTGGATCAACTCATCTATTATTTGAGCTTCTCACAAAGCATCCCACCATTACACTACCTGCTCACTAGCTGCTCTCTTTTTTTTTTTCGCCTTTTTATCCTCTCATTTCTTCTTAGTTTGCCAACTCTCCTTACTTTTTTTTCCCTCAAAATTGATTTTGAAACTAGATTTTGATTTCAAATCCTTTTTTTGTCCTGGGTTTTGTTTGGAAGCCAAAAAAAAAAAAAAAAATGCATTTCCGATTTAAGAATTCAGACATGAAGAAACAGACCCAACCTGCCATCAATTCACTTTTTTTCATAATGAAATTTATAAAAAAAAGAAGAAAAAAAAACCTTCATGTGAAAGACAAACACCACCAAGTATTTGTGAAAATGCCCAAGAGCAACTCCATCATAAGAAAATCCTTTCCCAAATATATGAAACTTTCTTGGAGTGTTGCTAGGTTTATGCTCGAATGAGATGGTCAATTCATCCTCATGCACTTGCTCTTTATTTTTAAGCCTCACTCTTTATTTTTTAACCGTTGGATCGTGAGCAAATTGATGTGTCAACATCTCCTTGAAAGCCAAGGAGGGACAAGAAGAGGCTAGCCAAGGAGAGGATCCTCTCCAAGTCTACATCTCCTAGGCTGTAGATTTATTTTATTAGAGTCCAATGCAATTCGAACTATCTTTGGATAGGAGGGAGTGTGGAAATAGGATATATGCATACAGTAGTTTGACATTTCTCTCTCTCGTGTCATCTTACATGCCTAACCTCCCAACAAAAGAATATAATTCTCTTGCAAATTTCATTTGCAAACACTTAATTGGTTGATGAGGTGGTTGTTGTGAGAACATAAACAAGCCAAATAGGATGGGTGTCAAGGGTTTGGTACAACAAACTTGGAGGAATGTACAGGCTCTCAATTTAAGGCAAAATTAAATTAAGAAAGATCATAATTGTTTTGGCCCAATGGTGATTTGTGGACAATATGGGTTCCAACCTTCTCGTGGTGAAAACAAAAAAAGGAATTAATGAAACAAGTGATTGGGTAAGAAAGAACCGAAACTCAGCTTGAAGTATTGTTTATATATTAGGTTGCATCTCTTAATTTGAAGAATGCAAGAATTTGATCTAGTGGTACATATTTCCACTTTTAAGAAAGAAATTTTAGATTCAAGTGCAGTAAAGTGCGTCGATACGTACCAATTTATTAATATTGGAAAGGGTCATTAGTAGAGCTGGCAAAATTGGCCTAGACCCATCAACCCGCCCAAACCCGCCCAACATTATTGGGTTTGGGTTGGTACAATTTAATAAACGGGTCATAATTGGATCACCCAATTAAATCCATTTATAATTGGGTTGGATATGGGTAACCCATGGGCACCCATTGGATACCTAACTAATTAAATCTATTTATATAATGTTCTTAGGTTTGTGACATATACCCATTTAATTAGTACCATGTCTTGACCCATGCCCATATATCATGGGTTGACCCGACCCACAAGCCCATATATCATGAGTCGACCCTTTTTTATTTATTTATTATGCATATACACGCCAAAAAAAAAAACCTTAAAATAAAATTACCGAATTTAACTTGTCATATATATACAAATCTCGTTCGAGATCTCTCTTTTCATGGGTCAACCCGACCCGACACACCAACCCATATATCATGGGTCGACCTGTTTTTTTTTTTTTTTTTTTTTAAATAATGCATATACATGCCAATAAAATTGCCACATTTAACAACAAAATTTAACATGCTATATATATATATACAAATCTCGTTCAAGATATCTCTTCATGGGTCGACCCGACCCACCAACCCATGGGTCGACCCTTTTTTTTTTTTTTTTTTTAACTCATATACATGCCAACAAAATAAAATAAAATTTCCGCATTTAACAACAAAATTTAACATGTCAAAAAATCTTCAATTTTATATATTTTGACATTCTGCGCTTCTGTAGGGTTAGTTGCGGAATATATTTTAAAAAATCGACCGTTGGATAAAATACTCATCTTATGAATGTCATGCCTACCAAAAATCAGGATGATCCAACCATTGGTTTAAAAAAAAATTTTGACTGCAATATTGTGACATTTTGAATAACTGTAAGAATGCAATTTTTGTTGAAAATTTAAATATGACATGATAAATTTTGTTGTTAAATGCGGCAATTTTATTTTATTTTGTTGGCATGTATATGCGGTGAAAAAAAAAACGGGTCAACCCATGATATATGGGTTGGTGGGTCGGGTCAGGTCGGCTCGATCCATGAATAAAGATCTTGAACGAGATATATATATATATATTTGGCATGTTAAATGTGGCAATTTTATTTTATTTTGTTGGCATGTATATGCGATTAAAAAAAAAAGAAGGGTCGACCCATGATATATGGGTTGGGTCGGCTCAACCCATGAAAAAAGATCTCGAATGAGATTTGAATATATATGACATGTTAAATTTTGTTGTTAAATGCGGCAATTTTATTTTATTTTAAGTTTTTTTTGTTGGCATGTATATGTGTTAAATTTAAAAAAAAAAAAATTTAATTTTTTTTTATAAATTTTTTTTTTTTAAAAAAAGTTCAAGGCATGATATATGGGTTCGCGGGTCGGGTCATGATATATGGGTTGGTGGGTCTAAATGGGTCAAAACATGGTACCTTAAATGGATCATAAATGGATCATGTACATTTTGTGGCCCAACCCAAACCCGCTCAAACATGCCCATTTGCCACCCCTACTCATAAGGTAGAGATAGATTCTATTATTATTTTTTTTAGAAAATTACACTTACACCCCTCTAGTATCTAATAATTACAGATAGAACCCCTCTAGTTTTAGAAATAACAAAGACACCCCCTATAAGCACTGAAACCCAACGTTGTTAGTGGAAAAGCCAAAATGACTTCAATACCCTTTCCCAAATGTCGTGTTCTCGGTCTAAAAGCACCAGTTATATATGTAAATTCAAGAAATAAAACGATTTGTTTAGTGTGCTTTTTCAAAATTTATCTCTCTCTCTCTCTCTCTCTCTCTCTCTCTCTCTCTCCTTTTATCACTTTCTGCATTCACTGTCCAGTAAAACATCATTCACGAAATAGAATATTTCTCTATATTTTTAGGCTGAAAAATATAGATAAATAATATAAAGGAGAGCATTTTAATTCCTAAAACCACAGTCGTCCACAGCTACGGTCTCAGGAAACCGCAATTACAGTTTCAACGTGATTTTTAAAACTGAAAAAACAAAAGTCACTTGTAAGTTAAAAGTAATGTGGTAAGTTCTACAAGTGCATAGGGCCAAATATATAATAAATTTTGAAAAACCGATTATTGGATTTGATACACTTATTTTGAATTTTATACTTGTCAAAAATCATAGTGATCAAATGGTTGATTTTTGACTAATGTCATAGTGAAATGTTATTACTTTTTTTTTTTTTCTTCAAATATCACAATTTTTTTTCCAATCGATTTTTTCATAAAACGACCATTGGATCGACTATTAGATCACTATGATTTTTGACAAATATGAAATTTATAAGAAGTGTATCTAATCCAATGGTCAGTTTTGCAAAATCTATAATGCATTTGACCCTATCCAGGTTACCTTACGCAACTTAGCATAAAATTAAGGTGCACATTATATCAAACTCCCTAATTAAATCAAATCTACAAATAAGGTGCACTTTATCTTGGTTAATATGTTCTGCATTCTATCCGTATGTTTTATTTATTATATTATTTATATGTAAATTTGGTTTAATAAAGCCTGTTATAAGGTGCACTTTACACTAAATTGCATCAGGTAACTTGCATAAAGTCCAAATGCATAATAAATTTTGGAAAACTGATAGTTGGATTAGATGCACTTATTATAAATTTCATGCTTGCAAAAAATCACAATGATCTAACGGTTGATTTCTGAAAAACTGGCTTACAAAAATGATGATATTTTGAAGAAAAAAATAAAAAAATTTCACTGTGATTACTTAGAAACCGACCGATGGATCACTGTAATTTATGGCAAACATTAAATTCATAAAAAGTATATCTAATATGGTCAATTTTTTTAAAATATGTCCTACATTTGGTCCGTGCACTTCTAGAACTTACCTCATTACTTTTAACTTATATAAGTGACTTACATTTTTTTTTTTTTTTTTAATTCATGATGAATTCAAGAGAGAAGAAAAAAATTTCTTTCCTTTTTTTAAAATTATTTATCTATATTTTCCAACCTAGAAGGATAGAAAAAAAAATTCAAAAAATGACAAAATGATTAATAAAAAAAATATTAAATAAGGCACCGTTTGGATTTGCTTTTTATAAATATTTATTTGCTTTTTTAAAAATTTACAATATTAAATTTCTTAGCAAAGAATTAAAAGTACATTTTGATTTTTGATTTTTTTCAATAAGCAATGTATGATTTCTTAAAAAAAAAAAAAAAAAAAAAGG
>JAESVK010000340.1:666047-686554 GCA_017140935.1 Hamamelis virginiana | reverse complement strand
AAAAAAAAAAAAAAAAAAAAAAAAAAAAGGGTAATGTTTGATTTTTTTTAACAAAAAATTAAATATTTATAATTTTATAAAAGAAAAAAAAAAGAACTTCGAAAAATTTCTACCCAACAGTGTCTAAGTAGAAACAACCTTGTTTGGAAAGTCAAATAGAATACAACTACATTATTTAAATGTCCATACACTACATAAGAGAGGGTATTTAAGGTATTTTGAAAAAAATTAGTATATGATATCAGCAAAGCTATTAACGATCATAAACGACCGTTTGAAAGAGGTGTCTCACTGTGAGTTATTTTCAAAAGTAGGGGGTTTATCTGACATTTTTGAAACTAGTGGGGTCTATCTGTAATTGTGAGAAACTAGAAAGGGTGTAAGTGTAATTTACCGTCTCTTTTTTCAGCCAAACGATAAAAGTTAATCATGTTCCTGAATTTCTAATGTTAACATATGGATATCAATGCACTTCCATGTTTTCGAACTCGAGATCTTTCCCGAAGGTGAGAATACATGCCACTAGGTTACAAGGTTCTATTGTTTGATAGCAAATTATAATAGGGGAAATTGGTGAGAGGTGCTACTCTATAAAAGTTTAATACAAAAAGTCCTGCTAAAATTTCTTACCTTCTTAAGGCCCTAATTAAGATTTGTTTCATGAAAAAAGTCCTAATTTTTAAAAATAATTTTCAAAATGACAAAACTACCCCTGAATGTATTTTTACTGTCCATTTTCAGAATTTTTACAGTTCATTTTTAGTATTTTTACTGTCCATTTTTAGCATTTTTACTGTTCATTTTTTAGTATTTTTACTGTCCATTTTCAGCATTTCTACTGTCCATTTTTAGTATTTTTACTGTTTATTTTCAACATTTTTACTGTCCATTTTTTATTATTTTTACTGTCCAATTTTAGTATTTTTAGCATTTTTACTGTCCATTTTTAGTATTTCTAGTGATTTCATGAGGTATCTGCATCTGCTTATCCTCATCACACACTTCAAGCAGCTTCTGCACCAGATAAGTCCCAAAAGCATCTATCATGAGCTCAACAATGTGATCAATTATCTTGAAGGAAAGTCAACGGACTTCATTTCTAGTAGTTTTGCTGATCCTCATCACACACTTCAAGGATACTCAGAATTTCATATATATATATCATTTTTAGCATTTGTTAAAGATGAGGATGGTTTCATCTCTGCAGCTGAGCTCAAATATGTATTGGCGAATCTTGACGCGAAGCTGACGGAGGAGCAAGTTGAGGAGATGATTTGTCATATATACTGCTCTAGCAAAGTTATATATACTGTGTATATTTACTTTTGAGGGCAAAGTGAGGGTATTTTTGTCTAAAAGGTGTCAAAAGGACTTTTGGCAATAAAAATATTGTAGCGGGACTTCACATTAAAGTTTACCATAGAACTTCCAACCAAATTTCCCATAATAATATTAGATATTGGGTAGAAGAGTCGTTTTAAATGAAACATCATTTAGACCACATATTTTTAAACTACCTAATGTGGAAGCATAATTTGGTGATACAAAATCATTCAATTTGTGAAATGCACAAAAGTAGAAGTTCTATCATGCTTCCATGTCAGGTGATTTTGAAAAATGTAATCTAAATGATGGTTCATTTAACACTACATTAATCTTGGAACATTAATGACACCAATTAACCATTAACCAATTATGGTAGCAGCAACAAGAGCAAGGGATTCCAAGGGTAGGTGGGGATTCGAGGTTGGTTTAAGATATAGATATTTATGAGGCCTAACATCTCAAAGTTCAACAACTACAGCTATATCACTTCCCCCCCATTCATCACTTAAAAGTAATAAAAATGAATGGAAGATAGAAGGGTGTGCATGTCCAGGCCTTGGTTCCTTCATCCTCATAAACGACACTGTTTAAGCCAAAAGATGAAAGTTTTAATCTGGGGTACGACAGCCATGTACTGCAACCCTAATTGTCGAATCAGGCATTGGATCTATTTGTAACTATCAAGGCTGTGAAATGCCAGACAAGCAACCGTGTACACAATACATAACAGTCTTCAGCTAATCACAGATGAATTTTGCTCAGTCCAGAAGGGACATATATTTTCTTTTCCAAACTGTATAAGGGAAGGATGGCGACAACTAATCTGAAACATCCACTCCCAGTGTCTTATACAGGTATGCAAAACAAAGAATACACCTCATTAAATCCCTCAACGCTGTTCTCTTATTGTTCTACCAGAATGAGGGGAACGGTTTCTTCGTTGAGATAATGTATGGTAACTAGTCTTACCCATCCAGGTAAAGATACATGTTATGATAAAAACTGTAGCAATAGAAATCACGAATGAGGAATTTGGTTGGCTGCACCTCCACAGTAATGCTGAAGTGTCGACAGAAACTGATGCGAACCGCTTTCCAGACTGCCTTTGCCTGTGAATCAAGCAATAGTTAGATGAAGCTCATCTAAAAGATGACAAGGTTGGCACATGTCAACTGTGAAAATTTAAAATTTTGTCAGAAAATGAATGCTTTTAAGCAATATATATTCACTGCCTTCTCATCTGGCATTGAATTTACCAAAGTGATACCCCAGTGTACCAAGATTTGACTTAAAGCATTTACTTCCATATAGTATGAGTAGGAATAAATAACTACTTCCCTCTTGTATTTATAGATCTCTATAAATTGCTTTAACACAAAGTGTGATATCCACCTCACTCAATTCTGGATTTTTGGATTCCATCAACAGATCACTGAACAATTAAATAATGAAATAAAATGGTTGGTATGTAAAACAGGTTCAGATAAGCAGTAGCTGGAACTCATTTGGTTGTATCCAAATCTAAATCCAACCCCAGGCCATGTAACAAGGACATTCACACAGCTGTCTCCGTCTAGCATATATAAACAGCAATCTCAAACAATAATCATGACATACAACTTCAGGATCGAAACTATATCTGGGAATAAAAATCTAACAAGACCATACAAAAAAACAGACTGAACTCTAGTCCTTATTTTCAAGATTCTTCTATTTAATTGTTTACACACAAATTGGCTATCGCAAGATGCGCAGGCATGCCAAAACCAAATTGGTTCAATCGAAGCCAATATTTTCGACCCTAGGCGCCGGTTAATTAGAAGAAAGCCAAGATATCAATCAAATTGATTTTTGACCAATTAACAAGCCACCTTAAAAGTCTCGATTGGGTAATTGACAAGCGATTGTGAAGGGTTGGGGTTCTTCCCTTATCGGGTTTTGCCTTGCCTATGAATTGAATCAATAGGACTTTTAACTCATAAAATAAAATGAGATGAATGTGAAGTGAATTAAGCTAATAAAAACTAAAGTAAGCTAGACTTATGAAAGTAATTCCAGAAAATATAAAGCAAGTTATACTATGAAGAACAGAAAACTATTGATGAATAGAAATTACCATTGGAATAGAAAAGTGCTGTTACAACTAGATGGTCATCAACGGACAATTCTTGAAACGTTATTTTCCTACTATGTGGGCGATGCGTGCATCACAACAATCACAAGAAGGGCGAGAGTAGGAATAAAGAAATAAAAGTAGATAGATAGGATTATATATCAAATAAAAGTTCTAAGCCAAAATAAATAAAGCAGTAGTAAAGTGTTGATCAGCAACCCATCACAAAGCAAGATGCATCAAATAGTAGGAAAAGCCTTCACAATATCATTCCACTTTTCCTCAACCGCATCAATGGCAGCAATGACATCAACTTTAGCTTTCTCCCATTCTTCAATATGAGGAGATGCTTGTTGAAGTGCCTCAAAGATAGGAGCAGATTCACCAGCTAATTCAGCCTGGGCATGTTCAATCTTGGATACCTCTTGTTCCCATGTGAAATGCAGAAAATAAACCTATCCAAGAAAGGAATGCACAATGTTCCTGATTGGAGACATTTTAAGAGTTCCTCTGTTCGGCATCAGTATAGCGACCATGAGAAATCTGAATGTTTTTATTATTGAATTTGACATCAGAAGAATAAATTTTTAAAGATGCACTTACTTTTTTCTCTGTGAGGAAAGAAGGCATTTGAAGATTGGCTCCAAAAACATAGCGCGGGAGAAATCATGGAACGATCCATAGGCAGTGGATGGAAAGAAAGCTCAATACACTCGGAGATACCCATTTCGACCCATCATTGATAGAAATGAGGTCGGATTCAGTCCACCCATTGTACCCATTCATCATGTGCTTTATGCCATGTTCGAATCGGGTAATATTCAAATCACAATCCCCAAGAGATTTTAGATTCAATAAGAAATTTCTCTTCCCCAAATCTCGAAAAGATTTGTTCAAGTTAGGCATTCTCGACGATATGAGTGAAATCCGGCCTGATAGATAAATCTTGGGAGTTAGGAAGTGTAAAAAGTTCCTCATCAACAAAAGAATCGCCAAGAGAAGCTAAGATTGAAGATGGAGATGGAGGTTGAGGATCACGTGGAGGAGATGATGCTTGAGAAGCTCCCCCCACCTCTGGTTTTCTCAATTACGGTTGAAGTGAAAAGTTGGGATTTTTAGTGAGTTTAATGGACGAATTTAATATTGAAGGGAGGATTGGGTATAATATATGAGAATTTGATGAAAAGAGAAGAGATTAGTAGCTTAGGAGATGGAAATGGCGGATGAAGGATGAGGGTTTGGTCGGTTGAAGGAAAGAAAGAAGATGGGTGAGATGGGTTTAGAGAGAGAAAGATCCTTTGGGTTTTATGAAAAGTTGACTTTTGTAGTTGAGAATATTAAAAATGACATTTACTATATAGGAAGACAGAGATTGGTGAATATGTGGGGATTTGGCTGAAATGATAAGATACCTAGCTTATCACACTTTTAAATTCTCCTTATCTGGATTTTTAAATTTAAATTTGAAAAGGGAGGGGGGGGAGGGGTGCAAATGTTGGGAGTGTAAATACAAAAATTTTGGGCTTTACAATTTAACTTGGGCTACTCAGAGAAGCTTTATTTGTGCCATCATTGATAAGGGCCTAGTTAAAATTTTGGAGTAAAATGGGTTGTGATGAACCAGACACAAGCCTAAAATAAAGGAAGTAGAATTGTATTTGGGATAAATCGTAGAGAGAGAAGTCAGCCAGCATAAGGAGTGCACCTATGATTTTGACTAAGTCAAAATCAAGTAAGAATGGAGATCAAAAGCAATCAACGTGAGAGAAGTGGTTCTTATTTTTATGGGAGTCATGGCTTGAAGATAGAAACTACCAGATGAAGTAATCTTCAAGTAACGTTAGTGGGAGCAACAGTTAGCAGCAGTTTTTCTCTATAAATACCAGATGAAGGCAACACAAGAGGGGACCACTCAACGTCAACACCAAACTACTGCTAGTTTATCAGTTTATCTTTCAATTTCCTGTTTAATCTTTCATCCAGTTGTAACAGCATTTTTCTATTCCAATGGTAATTTCTATTCATCAATAGTTTTTTGTTCTTCATACTTTCATAGTATAACTTGCTTTATATTTTCTACAATTACTTTCATAAGTCTAGCTTACTTTAGTCTTTATTAGCTTAATTCACTTTACATTCATCTCATTTTATTTTATGAGTTAAAGTCCTATTGATTCAATTCATAGGCAAGGAAGAACCCCAACCCTTCACAATCACCTGTCAATTACCTAATCGAGACTTTCAAGGTGGCTCGTTAATTGGTCGAAAATCGATTTGATTGATTTCTTGGCTTTCTTCTAATTAACCAGGTCCGGAGTCAAAAAAATGGCTTCGATTGAACCAATTTGGTTATGGCACGCCCGCGCACCTCGCGAAAGCCAATTTGTGCGCAAACAGTAGCTTGACAGAAATTGGAGTTATCAAGAAACTCAATTTCTAGTGTTTTTTTTCCCCTTTTTTGGTTTTTTTTTTTTTGTTTTTTCCAAAATCTATGGAATAGTTTAGACCTATACAAAGAACAATAGGCATTCTAATTGTGAAATTTAGCATAATAGAGTCCTAAAAAGAAATAATATTTCAACTTCTTTCTAACTCAGATTTTCAAATCTAGATAAAAAAAAGCTATCATATAATTATTCTTAATACAAAAATCAACTAATCCTAATTATAAATTTAGATTCTAGACATGCTGCTGGTAAAAGTTGTATTTATACTTAGATAACTGTGATTTCAATTTGCTTGTGTGTGTGTGTATACATGTATCATTCTTGGATGCACTATACACACTCCAATCCTTTGGACCTTATCAGGGGAAGCACTCCCAACTCCTTAGTGCTTCCAAGCTCCATCATACGCCATTATGTTCTACCTACAACATGACTCCTATTGTTGGTTGATTTTTTTAATTCAAAAGATTAGCTAGGGCTATAGATATTGCTCGATGGTTCAATGTCTTCAACAATCTATGGTTTTCTAGCAACTTCTGGCATACCTAGTGGTCAAGTCAATCTAAGAACCACCAACATCAAATTCCAATGAACATAACAAATTGAGGTATAGTTGCGAATTACATTTTTCTTTTTAAATGGAATGTATATGCATGTGTAAAAATTAAAAAAGCAGAACAGAGTAAAAGAACTATTTTTTTTTATCAGGCATATAGCAAAAGAACTATATCACTCAAATACCCCAAGAATTCCTTGATTGAGTTCCACAAAGATGCAACACGTTTTCTTCCTTGGCTTGAAGCATGGTTTTGTCGGCCTCCAACTTTATGTCTATCAAAGTCACTTTGTTTTGTCCCTGGAAAGGTAAACAAAAAGAATGAACAATCTCTTTATACATTCAAATCAACTGTCAATAGAACATTCACCTATAATCAAATTCTATAAAAAAGAGTAACAGAAAATAAAGAAAAAAGTGTACCATTAGATGGAACTGAATGATCTTTGCAAGATGCCTTGAGTGAAGCCAACTTTTCAACAAGTTCACGTTCTGTGTCACTGACATTACCATGATATTATGTTCAAATAACATGAGTGAGAATTTGAGATGTAGGTGAATAACCAGTTTGCCCTTTCCAATAGCGTAGTGAGGCAATTGAGATCGAGGAGAAACTTTTGGTTGCAAAAGGTGTGCAATTGGGTTTCAAAAAGAAGACCTGAGGAACTGATTTGCTTAAATTTCACTTCTATAGCTTTATTTGAGTTTTATTGTATCGAGGGTATTATAGAAATTTTAGTTAGGTGTCAACTATGTTAAGTTTCCAAACTAAAAGCCTATGTTGTTAGGTGGAGAGCCCACACAAGTAGGTATATGAAGCAATAGCAAGCCTTATATTTTGGCAGTGTGGGATAGAGTGGATTCTATTCTTCTACACTCCCCCTCACATGCAAGCTCATACAGGCTTTGTCACGTGGAAAACCAATGCTCTAATACCATGTTAAGTTTCCAACCTAAAAGCTTAAGCTATTAGGTGGAGGGCCCATACATGTATATGAAGCTTTAGCAAGCCTTATATTTAGGTGATGTGGGATAGAGTAGATTCTATTCTTCTACAAAGTAGATCAGCTTGACCAGCCATATCATCATGTGTTTTATTTTCCGTCATGGTTGCACATAGTTTTTTTATGGGATTAATAAGAGCCCAAATAAATCAGAATTAGGCTACTAAAAGGTTAGAAAAAATATGAGTCCAAGAAACTTTAGGATTTAGTAAACTAGAAGGTTATATATATATATATAGAAGGATTTAGGATTTGGTAAAATAAATTTTAGATTTTACTAATGATTTCTCTCCTATTCTGTCTTTAATTTACAAACCTTAGTATTTGTTTTTGAGCCCCAGAGCCTTGCTCTAAATTGCAGAAATCTAATTTAAAACCAGATTTTCAATTGGTTGGCATGGAAATAAGTAGGGTTGGGTTGGACCAAGTCCAAGTGGGTTGAGAATTGCTTAGCCTGCTTACATGTTAATTTTAAAAAGTAAAGTACTCCCTCTGTCCCATAAAAATAAGCCTCTTCCAAAAAACACGCATATTAAGAAAAGTCATTAATGCATTGATTTGTGATCTTTTTTACCTTTTATTTCCAAAACTACCCCTTTTCTATAATTGCATTTGGTGTCATGTCAAGGCATTCTTGGAATAATAAAGGGTAATATGGGAAAGTTAAAAGAAATATAATTTGACTTTTCAAAATGGACTATCATTTTAGGACAGCCAAAAACGGAAAGAAGGCCTATCTTTGTAGGACGGAGGGAGTGTTACACTTAACAGATTTTTTTTTCTCACAAAATTCCCACACAAATAGACACATGGGACAATCATGTAATTTGTGGCAAAATGATGGCCATTTATAAAATCTGTCTATCTCTATGGGGATTCTGTAAAATAATTATTTAAGAGCGGTATTGCATTATTAAAAATTTCTAAACCTGAAATTAAAATAATGTCAAATTTGTATAAAGAATATTAATATTATAGAAATTCTTTAAACGTAATTTAAATTTAATACTCAAGTTAAACATGCATGGGAGCTAGACCAGTATCCATTTAACTCAAGTGGGTTGGCGGAATTGGGTTAGACTTCTCCACCCCAAGCCACCTAGATGATAATAAAATAAAATTTTTAATTAAATATTTTGACTAAAGGAAAATTTTATAGTCTTACAAAACACACAATTTTATACATGAGAAGGACCAAAAAAAAAAATGATAATGTTGTACACCCAACTTGGATTTTGATGAGAAGTCTATTGTAATACATGTTAATAGCAATCAATATGATACCCAGTGAAGCATTTTGAATCAGTCATTAATTTATATAATTATAAAATAAAGGCCAATTTCCATTATTATTTTTATTTTCTAAAATTATTTCAGCATTTACTACATGGAAAGTGGGAACAGTAAAAGCGCAATTTCTAGGAAACAACCTGGTGTGCCTGATGCTTAAGCATCTAGGCATTACCTGCATGACCTTATGCAATTAAACAGGACCACACAGCAAGCTAATCATTGTTGTCTGCGTGTAGTCAGTAATGGGGGAAATGGGATAGAAGTAGTGTTCTTTTAGCCAAGCATGGACATCGAGGCAACAAAACAACCACAAAACTAGAAAAAAAAAAAAAAGTTTTCAAAAAGATGCAACTTACCGTAAATGTCTAATCATGTTCCATGCAAGACAACTTTGAATTATAGAACATTCAAGGATAGATAATGTAATCCCTTTTCCCATTGTTTTGAAAATGTAAACTAATAAAATGCTGTTTGGGTAGACAACAGTAAAAGAGACAAAAACTTAAAGATTTTAAATTGAAAAAATAAACTAGTAATCTTCTGTACACGGGATCTCTATGCCTAGAGCGTTCTACTATTCTACAAGTCTTGAAATTTAACAAATTGTTACTTAATCCGGTGCTCTGTTATTAATTCATAAATTAAATATGCTGCAGCAAGTAGATTATTTGTTTTGATATTACAACTCTTTAGTTTAGAGGATACTAATGTAAACTGGGAAATATTATGAATCTTTGCATCTTGAACAAAGCTTTTGTTCATTCAGCTAACTCATAAATGGTAATAAAAAATTCAAATGAAAGGACAGCACAACACTTGTTTAATAGTAAAATGTTAATACCCTCAAATGAAAAATTGGAAATCCTCTAAGTCAAAATACTTTACTCAAAAACTTGGCAACAAGAAGTGTAGAGTAGGGAAAGGACCCAAACCTGATATCTTTTGGGATCAGCACATTCACAATAAAGTGATGATCACCGCGTACAGAAGGGTTCTTGATGTCTGGAACCCCCATATATGACAATTTTATAGTATCTCCAGGCTGGATTCCAGAAGGAATATGAAGATCTCTCAAACCCTCAACAGTTTCCACCTGAAGTCAGTTGTATGTCAAACAACTTAAAAGTAAATTCCAAGTCACACAAATGCAATTAGACACAGTTCTTTAAAACAATATTACAATTAATTCATGACTTTCAACCCCACCCTACATTTGAAAGAGGAGGAAAGAAAATAGAAATGAAAATACTAAAAATCAAGCTAAAGCCAAAAAACAAAAATTGCACTCAAGCAATTCAAATGGGGGTGAAGGATGATTACATTTAAGGAATTGCTCTATAAAATGTATAACAACAAAAGAAATTATCTATGTGAGTTTCTCAAAAAACCATCCCAAGTCAATTATTCTCTTCTTGCTTCACCCAGTTGATATCCACTAAATTGAATGCATTTGTTCCCTCTCAACTATAGTGTTACAAGCAGGGTTTTAAATATCAACCAATCCTATACGTATCAAGCAATATGTATAGGATTTGGGAAGGTCCTATATGCTTTACACCCTGTTACGGTATGTGTATAGCCATTCACATCGTATAGGAGCGATACGGTACGTAAAGGTGAGTAAAGGCCCGATACCCATTACTCACACCTGATTCCCATTACACCCATGTGAAGAAAAAAAAAAGCCCCCACAGCTCTGCTTGCAGCAGAGAGTCCTGACAATCAGGACACTACTGTTTGCTTTTCTTTCAAAAACATGTTGGATTCCAATTATTTTAGTCTCGTGAGTGTTGGATTGAGAAGAATAGAAGAAATCAAAAGGGAAGGAGAGAAGCAGAGAAAGCTTGAAACTTCAGCTTTGTTCCAGGAACCTGTAATGACACTGGACGTGCTTCCCTCACCATACGAAAAGCCTCTAATGTCTTCTTCCAACCCCCTGCATCTGTACCCATCGGAAAAATCACAAACCTTTTATTTCCATTACTTGATAGGCATCACATACATCCCACTTTTATTTTATCGTAATTCAAGCCAAGAGGTCACAGAACTCCCTCGGAACTTCCTGAAGAAGTCTCGCTTACTACTCAAGCTAATGGCATCTTCAAAAGCTTGAATAGCCCAATCTGAAGCCTCAGACTCCAGCCATATCCAGAACTTGTTCTTGCCTCAGATCTCTGCGATGTAAATTCTTCTTAAAGCACCTCCTCCATAAAGAATCTCAAACTTTTTATTTTCTAAGGAAAACTTCACCATCATCTAAATTCTATTTTAGTAATCCATAATATCATAAAAGTACTGCAACCCAAATGACAAAAAACGATAGAGAATATATTATTATAGTTCCCTTCGTCAAACAATTATGAATTTAAATGGAAATGTTCATTTTTAAGTCAACTTTCTAATGAGATATTTCTCGAGCTTAAATTCCTCGAAATGCATTCCCAAATTTCTGGGCAATGTAGGATGCTCAGATCTAGACAGGTTTTAGGGCCCAATTTTGATAGCAAATAGCCTTTAAACCATACTAGACCCTTCTTTTACTAATGACTAATATTTTTCTTCACAAGTACCATGAATCCAGTTTTTAGAGAATAAGGATTTAAACAAATTGATCTCCGCATTTTGATTATGAATTTAATATATCAGCTGTGTCAAATTTTACAACATAATCGTGTTTGTGTCCATTAACCCATGAACACCAAAACAACTATGAAACAATTCCTATAATCTAGAAGGATGGCAAACCATTATCAAAGTTTTTCCCATGGGACAAGATAAGGTGACACAATTTTTATACATTATTTTTACACCATACCTAAATCTTCATATCTTGCAAGACTCAATAGTCTCCAAAAAAAAAAAAGTGTCAATCAGCTTTTTTTGGAGATCATTGGATCATGCAGGATCCAGTGGCTTGAGAATGATATAAAAGTCATGTGTAAAAATTGAGTCCTCCAATCTCTTTTTATATTTCTTTCCATTATTTATATTTTCAGTTACCCATTGAGCGTAGTTTAATAAAAAACAGTATTTCAGCCTTATTATTCACGTGAAAAAAGGCATTTACAAGACTAAATTGCACTCAATGAAAAACCTAAAATGACTAATGGAAAGAAATATATAATAAATAAATAAACCTTGAAAATGGTTTGCCATAGTGGAGAAAGCAAATGAAACTAAGTGTCACTTTTCATCACCTTATTCTTCTTCCCTGTAATTTTTTTTGTTGCTCTTTTCAGTTTCTCCTTTAATTGATCATAGGACTTGTTTTACAGGTGTTTTTGAGTTCATAGGTGATTTTCTTTGTATGGTTATCATCATTTATTTTGAAACTTAAGCAAAAAAGGGGAGTAGGAGCAATTTTAGCAACAGAAGAGTTTGAACTCAAATAAAATAAGAAAGAGATGAGGAAAGTGGGCCTGTACAAGAGAGGGACATGTTGGGAAGGTGAGATGTTTCTAAATTTTTGGTTTACTATTTTGCCCCATTTTTTTTATTGCATTTCTATTGAGTTGAGGTGGGTTATTTTGATCATTTTGTTATTGGGAGTGAACACCAACCCCTATCTTTTTTATGGGTGAGAGACCAAAGGAGGTTTTCCCTTTCTATAACAGTATAGATAATTATTGTCATGTCTACATGCATTGCATATGCATGGAGGCTGGTTAATGCAGAATGAGATAAGGCTGACGCAGGAAAACCACTTTAGAGATGGAACCCAAATATATAGTAGTTTCTGATAAGAGTTTTATCCAAAACCCCCCACTCCCAAAAAAATGTAACAAGAAGATGAGAAAAAAATGCATCTAAAAAATTCTCTATAAAAAAAAAAAAAAAAAAAAAAGATAATGTAACTCCTGAAACTATAATTACCTTTATAACAGTCCCCAGTATTGCCTCAGTATAATCAACATTAATCTTTGAGTAAAGATCGAGACCATCTCTCCAAATCCCACGTTTTTCATCAATATGAAGGACTAAATAGAGATTTCCAACTATGCCCCTGCATTATTTAGTGAAAATTATTATTATTTAAAAAAAAAAAACCAAAGTAGATTGTTTTGAGACGTTTATAAGATTCAGGTTTACCTTACTATCAATGAAAGATGACAGCACCGTAAAAATTTAAAAAAAAAATTAAAAAACAAAAAACAGAAAAATTGATACAATAGAAAATTTTCTAATAATAAAGGGTGGTGTCTTTGGTTTGGGAAATCAATATAGGAACCAGACTGACTAAAAAAAAAAAGATATTTTAAAGATATTCACAAAAGCTGAACATGTCCTAGCAGCATCTAATAGTGAACAAACAAAAGATAAGATGAGCAATCAGCAAGATGATAAATATCAAAATGAAACCAAAGAAGAAAAAAACAACATAGGCAGAGAGAGAAAGAGAGAGAGAAATTTGTAGAAATCAAAGTTAGGATATAGACACAGATATAAGTGCACATATGTTTGGCCTTACAAAAAGGACAGCCTCTTTGACACCAGAGTTATAGGGAACCAAAGTGCAGCACCAGATCAATGCCTTGCATAGTACTTCCTGTATGAGCTTATGTCACAAACTGTTGTCTCTACAGTCTAAAATGCAAGGCTCAACAAACATACTTGACAATAATCAAAGACTCCTAAAGTCCAAAACACAATAAAATTATGATTGTTTCTAAGATCAAAACCATAGCCTAAACTTTCAACAAATGCCTGGTTTTCTCTCTTTTTCTTTTAGTTCTCCTAATTACTTCCTCAGATTGCTCTTTGCCAGTTTCTAGAACTGCTGTATTTGATACTTCAACGCAGTAATAATAAAAAAATTATATGGCCAAAAGACATCTATTCTGAAGTAACTCAGCAAAGCTTCAAACATCAAAATGCATCTAATAAGTAAATTGGGCTATCTTTCACAACAAAATTTCCATTTGAGTGCAAACCTTCTGTTATCAAAATTCCCCTCTCCTTGAACTTGCATTGTGGCTCCATTGTTAACACCTGGTGGGATGACAACTTTTATACTACGCTTTGACCGAACCTTACCATGGCCGCTGCACTTCCGGCAATGGTCAGTGATTATCTTGCCATCACCACCACACTTTGAGCAAGTAGATACCTAAAAATCATAAAATATCATCTATATAAGATATGTCAAAAAATGTGAAGTGAAATTTAAAAGAAGGGATGGTGGTAAATAATTTGTTTAACAACTGAATAACTCATCCTACTCGTGCCCATAGCTTCAAATTCTGTAAGTACACAAGCTTTTTGAATCAGGTTAAACTTCAATTAATCCAAGGAAGTGTAAGGAAGTTTAAGACAATGATTTTGAGCTTGAATGCAACTATAAAGATGTTAAATACATATAATGTAAAATTATTTAGATGGCAAAAAACATGGCAGGGCAAATTAAGTGGAAGCACATACACCAACTTAAATTCCCCTGCTTATGCACATAAATAGACAAAATTTACAAACTCCACCCCCCCCCCCCCCCCAAACTATTTCCTTCAAGAATGGAGGGCTTACTAATCAAGAAGTTAGCATTAAGTATGTGCCTACAATGTAAAATCTTGGGCAAATACACAGAAAGCAAATGAGGCTTGCAAGAAATGGTGGTCAGCCGGCACACCAATGAAAAAATGCTACCAAAGAAAGTGATACTTGGATTAGGGACTTGGGTTAATATAAGATTGAGGACCAAATATTACAAATTTACAAGTGACAAACTTGGTGAGATCCAAAGTTAAAAGAAATGTGGCAGTAGAACAATGATTTTAAACAAAGGGAAATATAGAAATGAGAGTGTCTTTACAACTCTTCCATATTTTTTACCACGGATAGTGGGAAATCGTACATCAACACAAAAGTTTCCAGGCAACTATAAGAAGAATTTGATCTTGGCTCATACAAGGGAGTGAAGAAAACCAAGTCAATTTACTTTCTGGGTTGTCCAGTTTTCTGGTTTAACCAATTCGTCCAGCCAGGTTGATGCAGGGATTAATGCATACTGTTTATTTCTCCTAGGAAGATTTATTGGTAATTAATTGTCAAGGAATCTTGTGTCGGAATTTGAAAAGTCATGTCAAGAGTAATAAAGTCTTGTTTGGGAATTTGAAAGGTCATGTATAGTTTCTGTAAAAGGAGTAGTTAAGTGTGGCAATACTATATGGTTGCTTAGGAAAGGGAAGAGAGTAATTAATGATGAGTCCAAATGAAGTCTGTATAAAAGGGGGATCCCTTTAACCTGCTGTAACGAATTTCCAGAATTAAAAATATTGTCTTCTTTTGAAGTTAGTTGCTGGTATACACTTCTAACATTTGGTTCTTTCTACATACAAGGCTTTTCCTAGATTTCCCTTTAGAAATTTTGTTCAACTATGTAATAGGTTAGAGTAAGCTGGAATCTTGAATCCTCCTGATCCAAGCATTGGCAGACAAAGGGCCCAACAAATGCAAGGATATCAGCGTGGAACCTGGAGAGGACCCCCTGCTATAGAAAGATTTCAGCAACAACAGCAATTACAACCTTAAGAAGAGTCTTCAGATGAAGAAATTGGAGTTTTACCCCCTGTAAAGCGACCTGTGGTTAATCGAAATGCTGAACGTGACCAAGATCCACGTGTTAAAGTGGAAATACCAGACTTCAGCAGAGAAGAACAACCAGAGGAAGTGAAGGGCTTTGCGTCTCCTTGGTGGCAGCAAGTTCAAATGACAAAAATTCAATCCAGAGAGCAAGTTCAAACTTGGCAGAAGATGCAAAGATTGATTCGAAACCAATTACTTCTGCTAAACTATGAAAGAGTTTTATTTCATCAATACCAATCCCTTCAAAAGAAGGACGTTCTGTTCAAGAGTAAACTAATGAATTCTACAAGACGCGAGCCAGAGTACGATTGGCTGAATCAGAAACACAAGTCATTCACCGTTATCTAATGGGGCTAAGATCAAATATTAGAAACTTGGTGGAGTTGCAGCCATGCTAGACATTAGCTAATGCCGTTCAGTTGTCAATCAGGGTTGAAGCACAGCAAATATGGCCAATCAATTATCTAAATCAAGTCTGGAAAAGGAAAATGCAATCAGATACTGATCGAGGTCGAGGAACTGTCCCACAAAAGTTTGGAGCAGTGCTTAGTGTATCTGCACCCAATATCATGCAGAAATCTGGACGAGTGTCTAATTTTCAAGGCTGTGATCAAGGTCGAGGACGTGGGCAGCAAGTGTTACCGTTGGAAGTAGTAGCACACCATCCCAATTTGTGGGGAATAAAATAATATGTTACAAGTGTGGCAAGGAAGGTCACAAGTCCTCTGATTGTTGAGGGCGACCAGAAATTTACTTGTTAACAAAGAAGGGGCTGAAACAAACAATGAAGAAAAGCAAGATAATGGCACACATTGTGATGAAGGGCTGCTAGACTTTACAGAAGATGATGTCACATGTGAAGATCAAAATCTTCCAAGTCTTGTAGTACATCGATCCATGTTGACACCAAAAGCTACGAAAGAAAATTGGTTACGGAACAACATCTTTAGAACAAGTTGCTTATCACATGGATGACTTTGCAATGTTATCATTGATTGGGGGAGCTGTGAGAATTTAGTGTCTAAAGAGATGGTGACGCAGTTGAATCTCAAGTTCAGCCGCATCCAAAGCCATATCGGATAGCTTGGTTCAAAAAAAGAGGTGAGATAAAGGTAACACAGAGATGTATTGTTCCTTTTTCTATTGGGAAGAATTATTCAAATAAAGTCTTGTATGATGTGGTGGACACGGAAGATTGCCATCTTCTCTTGGGTAGACCATGGCAGTTTGTTAAAAGGACTGTCCATCTTGGAGACAAGAACACCTATGCCTTTTATAAGGATGGAATTAAGGTGGTTCTTGCCCCCATGAAAGATGAAGACTTTCTTAAGTCCAAAAATGGAGGAGGGACAAGTTTACTTGACTATCCAATAATTTTTAAATGAATTTGAGGCTAATGGAGTAGCTTATGCTTTATTGCTTAAAGAAACAAAAGACGTGCAGCCATTCATTTCTGCTGAATTAGAGACATTGTTGAAAGAGTTTAAAGATGTAATTCCTAATGACTTGCCCAGTGGACTGCCTCCCCAAAGAAGTATACAGCACCACATTGATTTAGTACCAGGAACTAGTCTTACCAAACTTGCCTCATTATTGAATGAGTCCAAAGGAGCACAAAGAACTCCAAAGACAAGTTGAAGAGTTGTTGGAAAAGGGATTTATCAGGGAATCCATGAGTCCATTAGCCGTCCCGGCCCTCTTGACTCCAAAGAAGGATGGTACGCGGAGAATGTGTATCAATAGTAGAGCTATCAATAAAATAACTATGAAGTATCCCTTCCTGATACCATGTTTAGATGACTTGTTGGATGGGGCAAAGGTATTCTCTAAAATTGACCTTAAAAGTGGTCATCATCAAAATCAGAATTAGGGAAGGTGATGAGTGGAAAACAGCATTTAAAACTAAAGATGGGCTTTATGAATGGATGGTGTTGCCTTTTGGCTTGTCAAACGCACCTAGCACTTAATGTGTTTGATGAATCAAGTTTTGAAGCCATTTATTGGGAAGTCTGTAGTAGTATATTTTGATGATATTTTGATTTACAGTCCATCCAGAGAATCTCATTTGCAGCACTCAAGGGAGTTACTAGAAATTCTACACCAGGAGAGACTCTATGCTAACCTAAAATGTCAGTTTATCACCAATTCCTTGCTGTTTTTGGGTTACGTGGTAAGTGCAGGTGGCATAAAGAAGGATGAAAGCAAAGTTGAAGCAATTCGAAGCTGGCCAACAACAACTACAATTGGAGAAGTTCGCAGTTTTCATGGCCTAGCCTCATTATATAGGCGTTTCATCTAGAATTTCAGCACCATAATTGCTTTGGTAACTGATTGCATGAAGAAAGGAAAGTTTGAATAGACAAAAGAGGCTGAAGAAAGCTTCAAAGGAATTAAAGAGAAGATATGTACACACCTGTCCTAGCATTGGCAGACTTTGACAAGCTCTTCGAAGTAGAATGTGAAGCTTCTGGAATTAGAATTGGGGCTGTTATAAGTCAAGAAGGAAGACCAATATCATTTTACAGTGAAAATTTGAATGATACAAGGAGAGGGTATAGCACGTATGATCAAGAATTTTATGCCGTCATCCAAGCTCTAAAGCATAGGCACCATTATTTGATACAAAGAGAATTTGTTTTGTTCTCAGATCATGAAGCCTTAAAGCATATCAATAGTCAAAGAAAGGTAAATAGGAGGCATGCACGATGGGTTTCCTTTCTCAAACTGTTTGCCTTCGTTTTAAGGCGCAAATCTAGAATCAACAACAAAGTAGCTGATGCACTAAGTAGGCAGACTGTATTGCTGACCAGCATGTCTACAACTATTGTCGGGTTCGATTCCTTCAAAGACTTATTTCCTACTGATCCTTTCTTTAACTCAATTTGGAGTGATTGTACTTTTGGAAAGCAAGGGATGTATGTGTTGCATGATGGATTTCTTTTCAAGGGTAACCAATTGTGCATACCAGATTGTTCTCTACGAGAAAGCATCATCCTAGAAATGCATGGTGGAGGTTTAGGCGAACATTTTGGGTGAGATAAGACATATGCTATGATTGAGCAAAAGTATTTTTGGCCAAAATTGAGTCGTGACATGAACAGGCTTGTTGCTCGATGTCGAACATGCCAAGAGTCAAAAGGAAGTGTTCAAAATACCGGCCTATATACACCGTTGCCTGTTCTACAGCACCGTGGGAGGATGTGAGCATGGATTTTGTTTTGGGACTACCTAGAAGTCAAAGAGGTATGGATTCTATTTTTGCGGTGGTTGATAGATTCTCTAAAATGGCTCATTTCATTTGTTGCAAGAGGACTATGGATGCATCGCATGTTTCCAACCTATACTTTCGAGAAGTTGTTTGTTTGCATGGAGTGCCTAAAACTATTACGTCATATCAAGATTCTAAGTTCTCGGCCCATTTTTGGAGAGCTCTATGGAGAAAGCTTGGGACTAGGCTACAGTACAGTAGTTCTCACCATCCTCAAACCGATCGGCAGACTGAGGTTATAAACAGGAGTTCAGGCAATCTCTTACATTGCTTGGTTGGGGAAAATCCAAAGTAGTGGGAAGCAATCATTGCACAAGTAGAATTTGCTTATAACTATTCCAAGAACAGAACTACAGGCAAAGGTCCCTTTGAGATAGTATATGGGCTGCAACCTAACAACTTTTATGATCTAGCCCCTATACCACATGTTGGCAAGGAAAATGTGAAAGGTGAAAATGTGGCAAATACAATGAAAGAACTACATGATGAGATCAGGCTGAAAATTGAAGAGTCAAATGCTAAATACGAGTATGCAGATAAGAAAATGCGATTCAAAAGCTTTCAAGGACAGATGGTGATGGTTTATCTCTGCAATGAGATATTTCCTGCTGGAATGTATTCCAAGCTCAGCAAAAAGAAGATTGGGCCTTACCAAATCACCAAGAAGATTGGGAAAATGCATATCAAGTCGACTTACCTCAACACTTGGGCATCACTTCCACATTTAACATCTCAGATTTATATCCATATCATGGGGAAAAGGAGGAAGACATTGCAAGCCAGCAGTAAAACTTGAGGGCGAGTTTTCTCAAGGAGGAGGGATTGATCCAGGGCATGGTTCAAAGTCGCGGTCGCGGACGTCGTCGCGTCTCGGTCGCGGACGTCGCGGTCGCGGACATCTCGTCGCGTATCGGGCGAGACGCAATTTTAGGCATGAAACAATATTCAAATTTTTTAAAAAAAATCATAGAAAAACCAGAAAAAATTAGGCAATCACATTGGAACCATCAAACAAGTTAAATAAATGCCTTAGAGTGCATGATACGACAAAAAATCATAAAAAAGGCGCTAGCGCGCTACCACGAAGTCCAATTTTATACCATAAGGTCCCTAAGATTTCTAAATTTTTGTCTTTTTTTATTATGTTAGAAAAACCTTTAGATTTAGTGGTGTAAAATGCTTATGTTAGGAACTTAGGGATTAGGAGTATTCAATTTTAGATCTTAAGGTCCCTAAGATTTTTAAATTCTTTTGCCTATTTGTTATGTTAAAAAAATCTTTGAATTTAGTGGTACAAAATGCTTATGTTAGTGTCCCTAACATAAGGGGTATAATTATTAATAAAATTTATAAAAAAATGTAATATTATTGGCAGTTTTTATAAGTAAAATATTTAAATAAAATAAGTGGTCTCGTTTTTTTAATGATATTGATAAAAACAGGGGCATATTTGAAAATTAATATACTTTTAATTATAAATTTGATTTTTTTAATTATAATGATTAAAAATGAGGGTATATTTGTAAATTAACATGCCGTTAATTGTAATAACCTTTATATTTCTAGATCTTTCTCTTCGCAGCAGAAACCCATTTTCTTCTCAAAAAAAAAAAAAAGGCCCCTTTTCCTCGCAGGACCTGCAGGTCAAGAGAGTGAAGAAGAAGAAGAAGAAGAGGAGGAGGCTGGCAAGTGGCGACGGCTGCTGCTTCTTTCTCTTTACGTTTTTTTTTTTTTTTTTTATTTCCAGGGTTCCTCTGGCTCACAGTCTGCTGTGGCTTCATCTTTTTCTCCATTATTTTTGCTGCAAAGGTCCTGCTATTGCTGCTGCTGCTGCTTCTTCTTCTTCTCCCATTTTTTTTTTTGGGTTCCTCTGGCTTACAACGGAGGGTACTGCACTGCTGCGGCTTCTTCTTCTTCTTCT
>JAESVK010000340.1:645880-665947 GCA_017140935.1 Hamamelis virginiana | reverse complement strand
TTTTTTTTTTTTTTTTTTGCTGCAAGGGTTGCTATCATCTCGGTCATCTCGTTCGAGATCTCGTCCGAGACGAGACGAGACACCGAGAACTCGACATCTCGTCTCGTCTCGGCCGAGATTTCGGCCGAGATAAACGAGTTTATGCAAATTCGCCGGGATGTTTGACTCAGGACGATTTCTCATCTAGGACACTGCCGAGACCTGGTTAACTCGGGCGATACGTATCGGAATCGTCCGATACTTCGAACCTTGATCCAGGGATTAATGCATACTGTTTATTTTTCCTAGGAAAATTTGTTGGTAATTAATGGTCAAGGAATCTTGTGTCGGAATTTGAAAAGTCACGTCAAAGAGTAATAAAGTATTGTCTAGGAAATTGAAAGGTCATGTCTAGTTTCTGTAAAAGGAGTAGTTAAGTGTGGGAATACTAAATGGTTGCTTAGGAAAGGGAAGAGGGTCATTAATGATGAGTCCAAATGTAATCTGTATAAAAGAGGGATCCCTTTAACCTGCTGTAAAGAATTTCCAGAATTAAAAATATTATCTTCTTTTGAAGTTAGTTGCTGGTATAAGCTACAAACATTTGGTTCTTTCTACATACAAGGCTTTTCCTAGATTTCCCTTTAGAAATCTTGGTTCCAACGATGATTGGAGTAATAACTGTCCTCACTTACTGCTGTAAGTGATTGTCCAACCTCTCTGTTCGCTTTACAGGTTAACCGGATTTTACAAGATTTAGGTCTTAGCAATCTGGTTCAGTAATATCACAGGGTCTAGGCCAAACTGAACTGGGTTTCGAAACATTGTATGCAGATCATATCATATTACTACAAAGACAAGCAAATCAAAAAATAATAGATAAACTATAAGTGAAAGGAAACCTTAAAATAAACAAGAACCTAAAGGTGCCACCCTAGTAGAGAATAAGAATAAGGCACATCTGAACATGTTGTTGCACTTGCATCATACTTCCAATAAGTATCAACAAAATAAGAACCAACAAAATTTCCCTAGCAAGGTAGCAAGAATATCAAAAGTTATAAAACAGAAACTATATATCAAACCATTATAAATCAACAATTGTCCATCATAATAACGTCAACTACCTGAGACATTATTCCAAATGGCGTTCTCTGAGTTTTCATTACCCCTCCTCTACCTCCGCAGTCATCACACAACTTTATACAACTGCTAGATTTGGCACCCGATCCACTACAATTATTGCATGTCTCAAAACAAGAAACTTCAATTTCCCGCTCTCCACCAAAAACCGATTCTTCAAAGCTCAAAAACAAGTCATACCTATAACATAAAGAATTTCTAAACTTAAAAAGACATAAAATTAAGGAGATAACTTACTAGATAAGCATATAGAAGTCATAATTCCAAGCTAATTGATGGATATAGAATAAAGAAAAGAGTCAAAAGTTGTGATTATGGATTGATTGCCATATTCTCATTTCTCATAAATGGTCCTCCTAGCTTTCATGTAAAAATTGGAAATCTTTTAGGGACAAAGTACAAATACCACATCTCCCTCTCATCACAAAGCCGTAAGCCAGTAAGTAGATAGATGAAAATGTTGAACAAAGAAAACTGATTGAAGGAGTTCTTCTCTCCAAGAAGGCATATCCTACCTCCTAATATGTGAAAACACACTTCATTTGTGCAATAACAACCTTCCTCCATGTTAAGAGTCAGCATTGACTCTTCTAGAAAGACCTCCATCCTTCCTCCTCTATTTTTCCTCCACCATCTCTTTGGATTCTAGAGAAATCGTCTCTAGATTTCTCTTGTTTCTGTTTAGTTTCCAACCTAAAAGCCTAACCTTGTAGGTGGAGGGCCCAATACAAGTATATAAAGCTATAGCAAGCCTTTTATTGAAGCGATGTGGGATATAGTGGATTCTATTATTCTACATTCCCCCTCACATGCAGGCTTGTTTGGGCCTTGTCACGTGGATAACCAATGCTTGGATACCATTTTAAGTTTCTGATCCAACCTAAAAGCTTAAGCTTGTAGGTGTTGCGAGTGGAGGGTCCAATACAGATATATGAAGCTATAGCAGGCCCTTTTATTTAGGCGATGTGGGATAGAGTGGATTCTATTCTTCTACAATTTCTTCCCTTCTTTCTCTCTCTTTTCTACATATCTCTCTCTCTCTAGAAACACCTCTATTGCCGACTTCCATGGAGTATTGTAGAACTTTTGGTTGGTTAAAAACGAATCAGTGGTAGTAGCTATAAATAAGGGGCAAAAACATTCCTTTGTGTACTTGATAGTGAAGTCAGCAAGCCTCCAACAAAAGGGAGGAGTCTCCACATGAGAGTGAAGCAAGTCTCCAAGTTTGGGTCCTTCTTGTGTGCTAGTGTGAGCACTTAATACATGGTGTGAGTGAGTACATGTTTCACATATGATGGAGATTGATTTTAAGGTGTTTGGGTGGTCTAAGAGGGCTAATATTTTATGGTGTTGTGCAGTTTCCGCAATCTTTTGGGTTATTTGGCTCGAAAGAAATGCAATAATTTTTTGGGATAAAATTAATTTTTTGTCCTCGTGGGCATTAGTAACTAGAGAGTTTAAGTGTGTTCCTTTATTTGTTATTAGGAGTAATTGGGTCTCAGTTTGTAATCCTTGAAGGTTTCTTGTAGTTTTTTCTTCTTCTTTTTTTTTTTTTTTTTTTTTTTTTTGTGAGTAGGACTCCTTGTTCTTTTACGATTAATAAATTTGTTGCTTACAAATAAAAATTAAAAATAAAAAAAATAATAAAAAAAAAGGGTACATATTAAGGTGTGTTAGAGTGTATGTGAGTCTACCATTCTTAAAGTTGTGAGTGGGCTTTTCCTAAAGTATATGTGAGTATAGTATAGCATAGTTGTTAAAGGCGCAAGGCGCACTCTAGGCGCAAAGGTCTGCTGGGGCCTAGGCACAAGGCGCAAAAAAAAGCGCGGGCATGAGGGAAGCGAGGCGCACATTTCATAAAAATAATTCTAAAATATTTGATTAACTGCCAATAAAATAAATAAATCAATTTGAAACATAAATAATTGAATACTCTCAAATTTTTGGCCTATAAGCTCAATTGGTTAGGACGTTGAGCAACCATACAAGGTTTGTAGGTTCAAATCCTACACAGGCATTTTGAGAGGGGAAATAAACAAACTTTGTTAAATGTTTTTATGTTAAATCAAACTAGATTATGATAATTCAAATACAAGGATATAAATAAGTAATAATTATAGCAAAGTACTCAAATGTGAAATGACAACTCAAAAGTTTAAATCATAAAAGTTCAAAGGGTAAACATCTAATCCCAATTGCCAATACTTAGAATGAATCTAAACATCATCCTCATCAAGCAAAACACCATCATCATCATCATCCTCCTCGCCATCATTATTAGACTTGTAACCCTCAACATCTTCTTCTTCTGTTTCTTCGGAATTTGCCTCTTCTTCCTCATCCACTAGAATTGGCATTGATGTAGAATACTTAGAGCTCCTTGAGGACGAAGGACCTGCTCTTGTTGTGCTCATTTTGCTTGATGATGATCTTGTATTAAACCTACTCTCTCCAACTCAACTATTCAAGTGTGAAGTGTTTAACATTGTCTACTTTAAAGCCAAATGGCCCAAATGCATGCAAAGTAATGAAGAGAAAAGAAGAACCAGCAAAAAAAAAAAAAAAAAAAAAAAAAAACAATGTTAAAAAAAACACACATGAAAAGAAAAGAAGGAGAGAATAGGTTTAAAAGAGAGAAGAACCAGGAAAAAAAAAAACCAGAAAACAGAGAAGAAGAAGAAGAAGATAGACTTACCTGAAGAAGAGGAACTGGCTGGAGGAGGAGAAGCTTGCCTGCCGGAGAGGGAGGGACTGCCAAGGAAGATAGACTTTAGGGTTTCTTCGTTCTTCCCTCTTTTTTTCCTCTTTTTCTTTATTTTTTATTTTTTTTTTAATTTTTTTTTGCTGGAAGGGCCTGAGTTCACCCAGGCGCGCTTTTTTTGCGCCTTGCACCTGGCAAAAAAGCAGAAAAGGCGCGCTTTTTTGGGGCTTCTCGGACCTCGCCTCACCTAGCCTGAAGCCAGGCCCCTAAGCTGCGCCCGCCTGCGCCTTGCGCCTCAGGCACGCTTTGACAACTATGTAGTATAGTAGTGCGTGAGTGAGGCATTCTTTGTAGTTGTGAGTTTTGATCAATAAAATTCATTTTTTCGAGCCTGCGCTGCATTCTACACTCTCCAAGATTTAGTTTAGCATCATCTCCGTAATTTCAAAGTCATTAAATCCTTCTAATTACTTATAATGCCTTGATAATTAGAATGGGCATAAGATTGGAAGTATATAAATGAATTAATGGTTTCTCTTTAATGAAAGTTGGGATCCATTTTATCACCTACTTTAGCCTCCTTGGAAATGGAAATAGGTTTAGATTTCCTTAAAAAATGATATTACTGTTAAAGCAGAAGTCTATTCCATATAAACAATGGTCATGGACTCAAGCATCATGTTTGACATGGACACAAGGTCTCGAGGACACGGCAAATCCTAGAATCTAGACTCAGGGACACTGCTACATATGTACATCTTCATATATATATTTACATCTTTTTAAATTTACTATATTAATAAACACATACACACAAGAATCAATCTTTTAAGGATGTATAAAAGAAGCATAAAAGGTAAAATAATTATGGAAACAATGAAAATAAGGTGGTGAAAGTAATTTCCTGATTTTAAAGGTCCGGCAGCCGTTAATCTCCTCAAAGGTAGCTTTCTTGAATTGGACAACTACATGGAGTAAGTTTTTTTTCTTTCTTTTTTTTTTTCAATAAACAACTTTAGGAGGAACCTCATTATGCCTTATTATTGTATAATGTGTAAAGAAGTGGCAGAGCCAATGGATCATCTCCTCTTATCTTGTAAAGTGGCTTATAAGTTGCGAACTTATAGTTTTGTTATGTTCGACATTGTAGATTTTAGAGAAGAAAAACAATTCTCTCTTATTATTTGAATGATAAACGTACAGCCTATATATAATGAAAGGAAGAGAAGCTCCTTTCACTATTCTTGGTAACGATAAACTAATTACCACAAAATCAGGAAACTAGCTAACTACAAATATGGGAAACTACAAAATAGGAAACAAATTAATAGAGATATCAGGAATATTCCAGCATCTCTTTATTCCTAAATTAACGAAGTCAACAATCAATAAATAATCCTAATTGCTGCAGTGGTATCCCTGAAAATCAGGGATCAGATATTTCCACTCCCCCTCAAGCTAAGCGTAGATGTTAATCAAGCCAAGCTTGGTACTCAGATCTTCAAAGTTCTTCCTTGGTAGAGCTTTAGTGAGGATATCTGCTTTTTGCTGACCTGTCGGCGTGTATAGCAAACTAACCGTCTCATTTTCTATCTTCTCCTTTCTGAAGTAGCAATCAATCTCCATATGTTTTGTCATGACGTGATGCACCGGATTCTTTGCAATGCTAATAGCTGACTGATTGTCACAAAATACCTTCATTGGTCCAGACGTGTTCCTTCATTAGTCTTTCCAGCCATATTCCCTCACAAATTCCAAGTGCCATAGCTCTGAACTTTGCTTCTACACTGCTCCGAGAAACTACTGTTTATTTTTTACTTCGCCATGTTACTAGGTTTCCCCACACGTACGTACAATAACTAGATGTTAACCTTCAGTCAATTATCGATCCGGCCCAATCAGCGTCAGTGAACACTTCAATATCTTTCCTTAGAATTTTCTTGAAGTATAAGCCTTTACCAGGTGTCATTTTAAGGTACCTTAGTATCCGGTTGACAGCTTCCATATGTTCTTCAATTGGATCATTCATAAATTGACTTACTACACTAACCGAGAATCCAATATTTGGTCTGGTGTGCGAGAGATAAATCAGTTTCCCAACAAGTCTTTGATATCTGCCTTTGTCAACTGGAACACTGTCCTTATTTGCTCCAAGCTTAGTACTTAAGTCCATGGATGTATAGAATCTTTTTGTAACTGGGGAATAACATTTATACCCTTTTTGGTTTGGAGAGTAACCAAGGAATATACACTTGAGTGCTTTGGGGTCAAGTTTACTTCGATATTGTAGGTGGACAGGTACAAACACTGAGCACCCCGAATACTTTGATTGGTATTTATGAGACAATTCGGGTGTTGGGATAGGAGTGAAGGAGTTGACAAGGTGTTTGGAAGTTTAAGACACGGGAAGGCATTCGATTTATGAGATGAGTATGGCTTTCCCCCAAAAGTGTTTTGGGACATGGGTGGAAAACATACGTGATCTAGCAACCTCTAGAATGTGTCTATTTTTCTTCTCTGCTACTCCGTTTTATTGAGGAGTATCGACACATGAACTTAGATGTATAATGCCTTGACTTTGTAGGTAATCTCCAAGAATGTGTTTGAAGTATTCCTTTGCATTATTAGTCCTAAGGATTTGTATTTTGGTATGGAATTGGGTTTGAATCATAGTGTTGAAATTTTTGAAGATTTGCCCAACCTCTGATTTTTCATTTTCCTTTCATGAGAAACACCCAAGTGATCCTAGTGTGATCATCTAAAAATAAAATAAACCAGCGAGTCCCGGTAATATTTTTGATATGTGAAGGTCCCCAGACATCACTATGGATCATTGAGAATGGATGGGATTTTTTATATGGTTGAATTGAATAAGAGTTACAGGCATGTTTAGCAAATTGGCAAATTTCACACTGAAAATCTTTTGGACTTTTATTGCGGAATAATGAAGGAAAAAGCTTTTGAAGGTACCAAAAATTTGGATGACCGAGTCTGTAGTGCCATAACATAACTGCACTATCATTATTGAACCGAGAAACAGAAAAAGAAATTTTGTAGACTAATTGTTTGCCCTGTCCGAATCTGCCTTGTGAGGTTGTTGTTCCGAAAGATCACCACCCTTGAGGATATAGAGTCCCGAGCACATCTTAGCATTGCCAATCGTCTTCCCCGAATTCAAGTCCTGAAATTCACACGAGTTTGGGAAGAATTTAGTAACACAGTTAAGCTCTAGAGTAAGTTTGCTAATAGACAGTAAATTGCAATCTAAGTTTGGGAATAAGAGAACGAAGTTTATTGTGAGATTCTTTTATATAACCACAGAACCTGTTCTTGTAACTTTTGAGAGAGACCCATCTCCTATTCTAACTAAAAAAATTTCATGACATGGACTATAAGTATGAAAAATCCTCGCATCTCCAGTCATATGATCGGAGGCTCCTGAATCCACAATCCACGGGCTTAGTTTTTCTCTTGTTGCACTAAGAGCGTTTAAAAAGTTACCTTTGTGAGCTAATGATCCGGTTCCAATGACTGAGGTATTGGAGGATTGTTGCTGGTTGATTAATTTTTGCAAAAGCTCCATTTGTTCTTTGCTAAATAAATTCTGTTCTAGCTGATTATGGTTCTCGTCATAGGAGGCCAGATGTCCACGACTTTCTCTGTTGTTGAATAGACGTGAGGGCTTCCAACCAGCAGGTTTTCCATGGATTTTCCAGCAGGTCTCTTTGGTGTGTCCAGTCCATGGTTTTAAGTATCGGGTAACGGACCCGTAATGGTAACGGTAAAGGTGTAACGGGTATCGGGTGTATCGGGTGATACGTAACGGGTATCGGGTACCGAGGCCGTGAATTTTTTTTTGTTTCGCACATCAACCCCAAAAGTAGTCACACACATATTTTCACCTTGTAATAGTGTATATTAATAATTTTAAAGAGTTTTTGTGATTTATACAACAGTATTTGTACACTTGTAGTTTATAATTTTTGTATTTTATTTTTAATAATTTTTAAAAATACTTTTCTAATACTTTAAGAAAATTTTTTATAAAAAATTTAGTGTTTTAAATTATATTAAATATTTTTATAAATTTTTTTTAAAAAAAATCATAATTTTAAAATATTTATTTTTCAATATATTTTTATACATTTTATGATTTATAAATTTTTAAAATTATTTTTTCAGATTTTTATTTTATAATTTTTTTCAAATATTTTAGAATTTTCATTAATTTTTAACATATTTTTAAAAAATATAAAAGAATTTTTAAATACTTTTTATTATTTTTTTAAATGAAAAAAATAATTGCAAAATGAAAAAATATAAATAAATAATAAATAATTAAAATATAATAATAATTTTAATCTACTTTACTTTTCAAATCTCAGACTTCTTCAAAAGAATAAAAAAACTAAAAACAAAAGTAAGCAAACCTGGAAAGCAGCTATTGGGCCGAGTGGTCAACCACTATATATATATATATATATATAAAAGAGGGCTGTAACTTACAGCCTGTAAGTCTGTAACGCTGGAACAGCAGCCGGTGCAAAAGCTTCCATCTCCGGTGACCTCCAACGGAGGCAACAGCTTCGTCGGCGGCAGGCGACTCCACCCTGCTGTACCGGCGACTCCACCTTGCTGTACCGCGACTACATCGACGACTACAAAATGGGTTTTTCTCTATTTTCTCTCAATCCGCGACTCTATTCTTCTCCTCTGCCTCTCTAAATTAAACTCCTCAAGTCTCAAAATATGCATAATAATCTCTTCTCTACTTCATTATTCACATTGCTGATTTTTTTTTTTTTAAGGTAGAAAAGGTTGGAAACAGCCGGTACGTAACGGCTGTTATGATAGAATATCGGCCGATACAATACGATGTGAATTTCTATTCACACAGAGTAAAGGGGAGAATCGCGTACAGGACCTTTGAAATTCCGATACGTATCGCCCAATACGTATGGGATCACCCGATATTTAAAACGCTGGTTCAGTCTTTCAGCAGTGATCGCACCAAGGTCGTCCTTTTCTCGATCTGTTGTCTCCAGTTTGATGTTGGGGGCCTTGAACCGTAAGTGCGGAACCTTCAGGGCTATGAGCAGTAGTTGGTGGTCCCATCATCACTTTCTTTCGACTCTCTTCCATGCGGACTTCTAAAAATGCCTCTCGAACGCTAGGCAGCAGTTTCAGCCCCATGATTCTTCCTCGAACTTCATCAAGATCCTTGTTGAGGCCCAACAGAAACTTATAAAGTCTTTTCTTTTCAATGATTTTCCGGTATTTGATTCCATCTTCTGGGCAATTCCAATCATATTCTTCAAACATGTCCAATTGCTGCCAATTCTGTGTGAGAGTGTTGAAGTATTGAGTGACTGTTAGATCTCTTTGGCGTAGATCATGAAGAATACTTTCAACAGCAAACAGTTCGGATGAGTTTTCAAAGCTGGAGTACATTTCTTTGGCTACGTCCCAGATTTCCTTTGCGCTTCTATACAATAGGAAATTTTCTCCTATTTCGTTTGTCATAGAGTTGATAAGCCAGGACATCACCATATTGTTTTCTGACTTCCGTGTTCTGTACTTAGGATCTTCTTCGCTTGGTGGGGCTGCTACTCCGGTGAGGTAGTTGTCTTTTCCCTTACCGCAAATGAACATCATTACCGATTGTGACCACTGAAGGTAATTCTGTCCATTGAGTTTGTGACCTGTAATGGGCAGAAAATTGCCATCTGTTCCTCCATTTCTGCCTGCAGCTAAGGTTTCATGATGGGAGGTGACTTCGGAGAAGGATTGGCTTTGTCGAGCCATTGTCATCCCATATTTTGTCATCTAAGGTTCAGAGGCTCTGATACCATGTAGATTTTAGAGAATATAAATACTTCTCTCTTATTATTTGAATGATAAACGTACAGCCTATATATAACGAAAGGAAGAGAAGCTCCTTTCACTATTTTTGGTAACAATAAACTAATTACCACAAAATCAGGAAACTAGCTAACTACAAATATGGGAAACTACAAAATAGGAAACAAACTAATAGAGATATCAGGAATATTCCAGCATCTCTTTATTCCTAAATTAACGAAGTCAACAATCAATAAATAATCCTAATTGCTGCAGTGGTATCCCTGAAAATCAGGGATCAGATATTTCCACAGACATTAATTCAGTTCTACCTCAAGTCGACCTCTATGATATTATATACTAATTTTGTAAGTGTTTCAACAAATATATTTTAAATTTGTTAACAGAAAAATTTGATCAAAAAATTGAAAAATATTAATTAAATCAAATAAATAAAATAAAATAAAATGAAAAAACTCAAGGCATCCAAAGTTGACTTTAGTAATTCGAACAAAAGTGGACTTGGGCCATATAAAATTGTGACATAAGGGCATCATCTATAACAATAAAAAGTTGAATTCAAAGGTATACCTGAGTGAACTGTGCATGAGGCTGGGGTTTTGACGAGGTATAAAGTTTTCTTTTCAAAGGTGTAAAGGGAAGGTGGGTAGTAAATTTTATTGGGAGGACTTTTAGTTTTCTTTTCTGCTTGGAGTTTAAGGGGAGAGGTGTTTTAAAGTTAATGAATTCAAATTTAAAATTGATGCTAAAATTATCTTCCCTTAGTCAACCATTACGACTGGAGCTTCAAAAGTGGTGTGATCACCTTCCTAACACGTTATACATGCCGAATCAAATAGCTTGATATATTTTCCACAGTCAATATCATTACTAATGTATCTAAGATAGGCATCTCTAATCTCCCAACTGAATATCGTAGATTTGAAGTCAATCATTCTTCATCATTTTTCAATCTACTTGTGGGCTAACCCAACTCAATATTGGCCTTTGCCACAATGCTTTGATCTCAGCCCTCTGTTTTCTAAAATCAAATCTCTTTAACTTGGTTCAGGTGATGTTTAATTGGTCGGATTAGAAATTACCCATGAAGTTTTCCAGATTTCTTCATATTTGCAGGAGTTCTACAACAGAAATGGACCACAATAATAGTCCCAGTGAGCAGTTTGTCCTTCCATACTGCCTGTATATTGTACTACAACCTATAAAGCACATATACTTCCCAAAAGAGATGTACGCATAACTGATACATCTCGGGTACTGAAACTCGTTGGACATACTCCAGTACACGTCAAATACGTGCCATATGAATCCTAAATTCAAAAATAAGTTTTAAAATTCCAAAACATTCAGGATATAGCTAGATACGTATGAGGTATGGCAGGGGTTTCTTTCTCATAAAACAACAGAAGTGTAGACCATTTAAAAAAAAAAAAAAAAGGGAAAAAAAAAAAAAAAAAAGAGTAAATGAGGGTTGGTTCTCATGATTGGCAACAGAGAGAGAGAGAGAACAAAACATAAGTAAAATAATTTTCAAATTCAATTTTAAATCATTAAATTTGACCACCAAGACAACAAATTATTAGCATAGTATTTTAGATGAAGTGCTAAAAATTAATGCTTTCCATATATAATATAACTATATATAAAAGTATATATTGATTTATTTCCATATTTCCATTGTTCTTTTTTTGTCCTACATTTTTAGGATTTTTCGTATCAGAGCGTCTATGGCATGTCATGCCCATATCCGGTATTCATGTCAATGCTGCATAGTCTACAACAAAGCCTGGCCATAATAATTGCCCCAATGATATAGTTGATCCTTGCACGTTACCTTTAGATTGTCGATAGAAACTCTCAGACTTCATAAAGGAAAAGGCAAGTGAATAGCCCAGATAAATTTACAACTTAATAAGCGATGACATTTTTTAAGCCAAAACGTAATATTAGAGTTGAAATTCACAAACCCACACTCAAATTTAAGTTTAAATTTGGTCTTACAAGGTCTCTGTCTAAAACCAAAGATTTGAACATTATCCAAAGTCTTTGACCTACACATTTACACCATTGCATTTCTACAATATTTCAAACATTCCAAAATTGCTCTCCCCCTGAAACCAAGATGGCAAAGTCATGCACCAAAACAGGAAATTAATGGGATGAGGAGTAGTCCAAATGGGTTGAGAGTTGAGACTATTGCATATTCATATATTCTTAGGCTTAGTGGGTTCAATGAAGTTTTAATGGATTACTACCAAGAGATTTTATTTAGTAAAACTTGTAGGAATGCTTCAATAAGGCCCACTCATTTGAGGCTTGAATAGATGTTGTGGATAGTATAATTTGAAAGTGCAATTGATTCCTTTTTCTTAACAAAATCTCTCTATTGTCCAAGGAAAAAAAAGTCACTGCTTAATAGGTTCAGATTTAAACAGTAATAGTTGTGAAGGTGAACGTAAATAATTACCAAATGTCAAGGCCCTGGTTTCCCTTGCCTCCTCGTCCACCACTTCCTCCAAAAAACCCACTTGACCCACCAAAAATTGTATCAAAGATCTCAAAAGGGTCCACCTATGAAGATCAGATAATTTCAGAAAACAAGAAGCATAAAAACCATGTATCAGCAAGTACATTATGAGATTAGGCCCAAGTCAATAGAGAACATAAAAAAAAGATTTATTTTAACATAACACGCAACAATTCACTTATTTGGATGTTGCAAAAAGCACTAGAGTTGAATTTATCTTACCCCCTGTTGACCATCAGCTGACCTGCCATTTTCTCCCTGTAAACCTGCCTCACCAAAGCGATCATATAAAGATCTTTTCTCATCATCTGATAGAACCTACATAGTTGCTTCATTACCATGTGAAAGAAAACGGAAGAGCAAAAATACACTACAAATGCAAATGCAATATGATCAATAGCTATATAGGAATTAGTAGGTTTATATTTCATTTGCTTGTCATTTTACTTTTTGCAACTTGCAACCAAGTGTAATGTTAGCATAGTTTGTTAGAAGCTTGTTAGTTAGTTAGATCTTGTCAGAAAGCTATAAATACTTGTAAATTTGTTAGAGAAGTAGCTTTTTTATGTAGTTATAAACAGAGCTGTAGCTCTCTGTTCTTTCTGTTTTTCTGTAATTCCAACCTTTAATCTTCAAATCATATCAGTTTCTGTTCAGTTCTTGGTGAAATTAATTATTGATTGTCATCATTTCGTATCAGAGCATGAATTTCTGATCCAATTCCACTGCTTTGATCCATTTCGAGCCCTAAAGTCCTTCGTTTCTCTTCCAGCCAAAACCCTAGAAGTGAGATATAGGTTTTGGCACTTCACATCAGCCATTTTTTTATCATTCTACTGAATTCGAAGCTTCAAAACTTCCCTGGCAGTGATCAATTTCCCTGGGAAGCACAATTGTAGCCATTCCTTGGTGATTTGATTGCATTCCAAGCTTCCATACAGCTGCTCTTGGAAGGTCAATCGCAGCTGTCACTTGTTCTCAGATCGGATCGATTGGTGTATTTTTCTGGAGCGATTTTGAATCCTGTGCTGTTGCGAGATTTCTGCACTCATCGAATTTCAGATTCTTCACAGATTTGAGTGTAAGGTGATTGAAAATTTGAATTTTATTAATTTGAGTTTTGATACTACTGATTTGATTGTTCTAGTAGCGTCCATCCAAGTTGCTGCTGTAATCAATCGAGTGCTATTGTGATCCAATTATTGTGTGTGTTAGTTTGCTATTTGGATTGAGTGCTGTGATCTGATTTGAGCATGAGATTTTCTTGTTTGATTACTGAATTTTGAAGCTTCATATGGCACAAAGAGGAAGAGGAAGAAGAAGTATAGGTAGAGGTAGAGGCAACCAAGTGATTTTTTTATTTTTATTTTTTTGATAAGCACAAGAAACTTTTATTAATAAAAGAAATATAAAGGACAAGATGTCCTACTATAAAAGGCAACCAAATGAATTTGGTTGAAGGTGTTGATTCTAATCCTCCAGTAGGAAGACATGCTGGACTGCAGCATAATCATGAACAAGAAGATGAAATTGCTGATTTGAGAAGGTAAATGTATGGAGAAGGTACAACGCTAAACCCTCTTAGTGAGGAGAGTGAAGACTCCAAATTGGAGCATAATATCCAGGATGAGCTTCGAGAATTTCATGGAAGTTTTGATTCCAATGAGTTTGTAGATTGGATTAATACTCTTGACAGTGTATTCCATTACTAAGAAGTACTGGATACAAAGAATGTGAACTTGGTATCTAGTCTCCTCAAGGGAAGAGCCTCCGAATTGTGAAAGAAATTGCAAGTGTTTCACCAAAGGAGTGGAGAGTGGAAGATTGGAGAGTGGAATAAAATGAAGAAAAAGTCCAAGAAGCAATTTCTTCCATTCTATTACATGTACTTCCAAGAATGTTATTTAAGTGCTTCAAGTCTGGTGAATATGGTCATCAATCTTTGAATTGTAAAAAGGCATGGGAAATCATAAGTTCATAACAATGTGCTCTTGACTCTTGGTAGAAGAAATAGAAGAGTTGGAATGAAGTGAAGCGCAACCAATTTATGATCAACCCTTGAGTGAGGAAATTGGTGATGATTTTGAAGAAGATTGGTTAAGAACATCTGAACATGTACGTGCTGCCCATGACAGAAAAGGTAATCTCTAAGCCTCAAACAACCTCTCTACTTCCTTCCACAAGCTTTATGGAAGAAAGTGTTGATAGCATGGTTTTAAGTATCGGGTAACGGGTCCGTAACGGGTAACGGATATCGGGTGATACGTAACGGGTAACGGGCGTCGTGGCCGTGAATTTTTTTTTTTTTTTCCACACTAACCCCCAAAAGCAGTTATATGTATGTATAAACCTTCTAGGACTGTATATTAATGTTTTCAAAGAGTTTTTATTATTAAATTTCTATGATTTATATAATAAATTTGGAAAATTCCATTTGTCCTCCCTTTTTGTCCTCCCTAGTGCATCTGACTAATTTGGAACAACTATTTCAAGAAACCAACCGTTGGATTTGATGTTCCACTTATACTTATCATGAATGCAAAAAATCACATTGATCCAACGGTCGGTTTTTACAATTTAAAACAAAAACAAAAAAAGTAAACAATAATGAAAAAAATTTAAAAATAAAAATTTATTATTAAAATTTTTAAATATTTTATAAAATATTTTTCATTGTTTTTTATTTGTTTATTTTTTATATTTTTTTATTTATAAATTTAAATGAAAAATTATTATCTATAAAAAGTTAGGGACAGGTTCCCATTACCGCTTGCTTTACCACTATTTTTATCCCTTGTTCTCAAAACACTAGTGTGGGTCCAATATTTTAAGAAATCAGCCATTAGATTAGATACCCTACTTATGTAAGTCATACATACCAAAAATCATATTGATCCAATAGTTAGATTTTAAAACATCTTGGTATAAAAAATTGCATTATTTCTTAAAATATCTAAGTACAATAAGTTTTCACAGTAATATTTTTCACAAACCGATTGTTGGATCATTGTAATTTTTTGCATACATAACATAAATAAGTAGATAATCTAATCCAACGGTCGGTTTTTCAAAATATTGGAATCATACTAATGTTTTAAGAATGAAAAATAAAAATGAAATAAATATAACATGAAAGAAATCAATTTTGACTCACTTAACACCAATTTTGACCCACCATTATAACAAAACTCAACCTCACCGCTTTTGACCCACTTAACACCATTTTGACCCACCATTATAACAAAACTAGAGTTCACCGAAGCAAAGTAGCAGTCGTGACAGGAGAGTGGAGGGTACTTACTGACAAGGCAACAACACCGGCCAGCATAGTTACCGGACGGCGACAGGAGGCAAGGCGAGGCCCGATTTGGTCGGCGGCAGTGTCGCCGGAGGTGAACTGTTGGTGGCGACGGCGATGTAGGTCGGTGTTCTCTCTCGTGACTCGTCTGACCCATCTTCCCTTCTCTTCTTTTGATTTCTTCTTCTAACCTCCTCAATTTCAAGATTCAACGTATAAAATGGGTAGAATTTACTGTTTTTTGTTAAGAAAAAGCAAAAAATTGGCCGGATTTGCCAGGAATTTCTGCCATTTTTGATTTGGGGGTTTTTAGGTGGTGTAATAGAACGGTGTAGAGGGCCGTTACACCCCGATACGTATCGGATCGGGACCGATACTATGTGACCTCCGATTCAACCCCGTAAAGCCGTACAGGACCCTTCCAATTCCGGGCGATACGTATGGGATCGGCCGATTTTTAATACCCTGGTTGATAGTGATGACATTTGTACTTCAATTCCACTAGAAAATGAGGCTGATTTTGAGATTCCTAGTGCCGATAATGAAATAATGCAGCTGTATTTTGATGCATTTTCTCAAGTTGTGTCTTCTGAGTTGCTTTCTATGCAAGACGTGACATTTTCTTTCGATATGGAAACTGGTTTAGACTTTTCTACCATGACAGCCTATAATATAACTCCTCTAGAGAAGGAAGAACTACAATAACAGATTGAAGAGGTGATGATTAGAGGATACATTCCTTGTGACTTGGAAAATGGGTGTCTACATCATGGTTCTAAGCTCTCGAGCGACCTAGATGAAGCTTCTTTACCTCTTCCAAAGAAGATAATCAGCATGAGTAGAGATATGGCAGCATTTCTGAAGGATATTCATGCTTCCAAGAGGACTAAGATTGAGAAATCCAACGCCAAACTTAAGTCAAATGTGATGTTCGAAGGAAGAAGCTTCTTTCCAAGGCAAAAGCCCATGTAAGGTGGTGTTGAGTGAAGAAAACCAACCAGCTGATTCACGAGTGCTTCCCACCTCTTTTTTTTTCTTTTTCTTTTTTAAATTCCTTAAAACTTGAAGACAAGTTTCTTTTAGAGGGGGGGTCCCAGTGCAGTATAATTAGTAGGTTTATATTTCATTAGCTTGTCATTTTACTTTTTGTAACCAAGTGCAAGGTTGGCATAGTTTGTTAGAAGTTTGTTAGTTTGTTAGAGCTTGTTAGAAACCTATAGATACTTGTAAATCTGTTAGAGAAGTAGTTATTGATGTCATTTTAACACATTCCAGATCTGAAACAGAGCTTTAGCTCTCTGTTCTTACTGTTTTCTGCAATTCCAGCCCTTAATCTTCAATATCAGATCAGTGTCCCTTCAGTTCTTGGTGAAATTGATTATTGATTGTCATCAGAGGAGCCAGACATGGGACACAAAACATGGACAAGGCAATGAGACAGCAGTATATATATTTTATTTAATATAATATTATATGCCAATTGATAAAATATTTAATTTCAATTAGTTTATCTAAATTTTTATCTAAATTTGGAAGATGAAGCTCAAAAAATAATAATATACTTATAATCTATTTTATATATATATATAGAACAATGTTCTAGTGAGCATTTGCTGACTTTAAGCTAAAGTAAGCAAAGAACACAAACCCTTGGATTGGAATCTTGAGATGAATCATCCATTAAGTGAATGGAAATCCAAGGGCTTCTTTGCTGACTTTAGTTAAAGTCAGCATTTGCTGACTAGAACACTTCTATATATATATATATATACACACAATCCCATTCTTATCAGGGATACCTGATTTTACCTTAACATCAACTAAGGTGCAGCTACCGTTGGATTGTGCGGACGGTGGAGATGGAGTCACTTAAGTGAAATGTCCTTGCTCCAACCCGGCTGATGACCCGCGAGATCCCTAACCCGGTTATATCTGATGACCCACGTGAAATACATGGGATTTCAACTTCACTTAGCTTATATTGGGACATTTCAGCCAAGGTGAAACCCTAACCCTCTCCTCTCCCTCACGTTTTCCGACCCTATCCTCCCCTTCACGTTTTCCGGCGGCGGCGTGCTCCTCCTTCCGGTGCACTCTCTCTCCTCCGGCGGTTAGGTATGATTTCATAAAAGCTTTCAAGCATCTACTCACAGTAAAGATAGGGAATTTTTGTGGGGTTAGGGTTTTTGATTGGAAATTTTATTTTTCTCCTCATTTTTTTGTGAGTAGTCTCTCTCTCTCTCTCTCCCTACATTTGTAATTGTTTTAGCTTTTTGTTATTTTGTTTACATACATTCTTGCCAAAATTTGTGCAAAATATGTTAATCTAGGGTTCTCAAGTGGTGAGAAATCTAAGTTTTAAAATTCTAGTTCCATAGCACCATTTGGTTGCGGAGAAAAATGTAGGAAAAGAGCAGATAGCAAAATTATGAAACATAGATTTTTCATAATTTGGGTTCTCAGAAAAACAAAGTCTCTACTAAATTGAGCTGTATAAATAGTTTCGCTAAGTTGAGATCCTTCTAAAAACCAAAGAAATATTAAATATAAAACTCAAAGGTTTCATTTTCAATTATTTTTCTTAGTTCTCGGACATTTTAGTTTTTCTTAGCTCATGGAAATTTTATTCTTTTTAGCTCTTTTATATGTGTAAACCTTTTCTATTTTTATATTTTTTTAATTGTAGAATGAAATCTGTACTGGTTAACAGTGGGGCTGCTCAGACAAATGCAAGTGTTTCAAAGATTATTGCAATTTTAGTCTAGTAGTTAGTAACACTGGTGATAGTTAGCAACACATGGCTTCTTGCATGGAAGAAGAGTTTATACCAGATTTGGGGACTTCTCTCAAGTCTTTTTTGGTCAACCTAGAGTAGGTTGACCAAAGATTATTCTCGAGTCATTTTGTGATGTTTAACTCCCAAAACATTGAATTTACACCAAAAGAGGTCATTTAAAAAAGAATATTTACAAACACTTGCAACAATAGCTTGCCAAGTGCCAACAGTACGACTGAAACTAGAGAAGTGCATCCCATTTTCAAATGATGAAGAACTTTGAAAAAATTATGACCTTGTTTTATTTCATAAATTATATATGCATGTACTTTTGAGAGTTAATTTTATCTTATATATTTTGTTTGCAGTGACTTAAGCCCAGGTATGTGCAATTAAACAAAAATAATAGTTGCCCATGAAAATTCCTTTTTCACTATCTTGTTGTTAGTTTAATTTGTCTTTTTTTTTTTTAGCTGCATTATTCTCAATTGGTGTAATATCATTATGTGTTTTTGTTTGCATCATTTGAAATTGGAGACGTAGAGTACATATTGTCAGAAAATGATATAACTATCTTGCATGCATTTTGCATACATACAGATTGTTTTCAACCTTTTTTCAATGGCTCCACCTAAGAGTTCACCATCAAAGGCCATCAGGAAACAACCAATGCGCGGACAACCTTCGTCCAAAAAAATGAAGAGGTCAGTGAGGGACATGAGAAATCAAGGGACACTAGTCTGTAAACCTGTCCATCCCTACTTTATTGATAGTAATGCCCCTGCATTGCATGCTAAGCTAAGGAAGCTAGGTTGGTTGGATTTTTTAGGTATACAGGAACCTGCTTACCTTGCCCTTCTACAGTCCTTCGATGCCAATCTCGATTTCGACTTCAACAAGTTCAAACTAACAAGCTTAGTTAAGGGAACCAAAAATGAACTTTTTTTTTTCAGCTATGATAACTTTGTTCAAATTGCCTCGAGGAACTTATTAAGTCTTTGAGTCTAAAGTAAAGCCTAAACATGATAGCTTTGACTTATTGGAAGCTCTTAAAATTTCATGTGGGCAAGACAATATTGAACAAATTTTCCGTCCTAGAGGAGCCAATCTAACTTTCGAATGTCGGCTTATGCACCATTTCATCTCTTACAACATAATGCCTAAATCAGGGAGTCGAGACAATGTTTCATTCATGGATATCTTTGCCATTTGGGCAGCTATGACTGATTTCTCACTTGACCTTCCATTCATCATCGTCCGTACTATGACACACAGTAGGGACAAGCGAACTGTTGGTCTTCTATTCGGGTCCTTAGTTACCCTTATCTTAAAGGATGTTGGTGTAAGTCTTCCAAATGAAAATGCCCTCTCTCCCCATAATAATTATGATTTCACAACTCCTATTCGTATAGGATTTCTATTGTCCGGTAATAAATGGGTTAGGGAGCACGAATCAAAGGTTGGAGTTCCCACGCCATCGACCACTTTTGTAGGTATTTCAAATGTACAAACTTCCACTGAATGTCTCGTTCCCAATGTAGACTCCTTCACAGTGAAGGTGAATGACTGCATTACTAGTGCTTTCAACACATTGAATGATCGCTTGGAAAAAATGGAAGAAACTGTTGTGGGTCTGAAATAAGATCAAACAAAAGTTGGGAATAGTGGACCGAGGGCCTCAAGAGCTGGATGGTGTTGATAGAGCTTGACATGGGAGGATGCTGAGGATGCATTAATCATTTTGTGCATGTGACTGTTGGTCTTCCATTTTGAATTGTATT
>JAESVK010000340.1:633039-645480 GCA_017140935.1 Hamamelis virginiana | reverse complement strand
AAAAAAATACAATTCAAAATGGAAGACCAACAGTCACATGCACAAAACGATTAATGCATCCTCAGCATCCTCCCATGTCAAGCTCTATCAACACCATCCAGCTCTTGAGGCCCCTGGTCCGCTATTCCCAACTTTTGTTTGATAATAGTAAGATCTTATTTCAAACCCACAACAGTTTCTTCCATTTTTTCCAAGTGATCATTCAATGTATTGAAAGCACTAGTAATGCAATCATTCACCTTCACTGTGAAGGAGTCTACATTAGGAACAAGACATTCAGTAGAAGTTTATACATTTGAAATACCTGCAGAAGTGGTCGATTGCACAGGAACTCCAACCTTTGATTCGTCCTTCCTAACCCATTTATCACCGGACAATAAAAATCCCATACGAGTAAGAGTTGTGAAATCATAATTATTATGGAGAGAGAGGGCATTTTCATTTGGAAGACTTACACCAACATCCTTTAAGATAAGGGTAACTACGGACCCAAATAGAAGGACCAACAGTTTGCTTGTCCCTACTGTGTGCCATAGTACGGGCGATGATGAATGGAAGGTCAAGTGAGAAATCAATCATAGCTGCTCAAATGGCAAAGATATCCATGAATGAAACATTGTCCCGACTCCCTGATTCAAGCATTATATTGTAAGAGATGAAATGGTGCATAAGCCGACATTCGAAAGTTAGATTGGTTGCTCTAGGACGGAAAATTTGTTCAATATTGTCTTACCCACATAAAATTTTAAGAGCTTCCAATAAGTCAAAGCTATCATGTTTAGGCTTTACTTTAGACTCAAAGACTTGATATGTTCCCCGAGGCAATTTGAACAAAGTTGTCATATCTGAAAAAGAAAGTTCAATTTTGGTTCCCTTAACTAAACTTGTTAGTTTGAACTTGTTGAAGTCGAAATCAAGATTGGCATCGAAGGACTGTAGAAGGGCAAGGTACGCATGTTCCTGTATACCTAAAAAATCCAACCAACCTAGCTTCTTAAGCTTAGCATGCAATGCAGGGGCACTACTTTCAATAAAGTAGGGGATGGACAGGTTTACAGACTAGTGTCCCTTGGTTTCTCATGTCCCTCGCTGACCTCTTCATTTTTTTGGACGAAGGTTGTCCTTGCATTGGTTGTTTCCTGACGGCCTTTGATGGTGAACCCTTTGGAGGAGCCAATGAAAAAAGGTTGAAAACAAGCTGTATGTATGCAAAATGCATGCAAGATAGTTATACCATTTTCTGACAATATAGACTCTACGTCTCCAATTTCAAATGATACAAACAAAAACACATAATGATATGACACCAATTGAGAATAATGCAGCTAAAAAAAAAAAACAAAATTAAACTAACAACAAGATAGTGAAAAAGGAATTTTCATGGGCAACTATTATTTTTGTATAATTGCACATACCTGGGCTTAAGTCACTGCAAACAAAATATATAAGATAAAATTAACTCTCAAAAGTACATGCATATATAATTTATGAAATAAAACAGGGTCTTAATTTTTTCAAAGTTCTTCATCATTTGAAAATGGGATCAGTCGTACTGTTGGCACTTGGCAAGCTATTGTTGCAAGTGTTTGTAAATAGTCTTTTTTAAATGACCTCTTTTGGTGTAAATTCAATGTTTTGGGAGTTAAACATCACAAAATGACTTGAGAATAATCTTTGGTCAACCTACTCTAGGTTGACCAAAAAAAACTTGAGAGAAGTCCCCAAATCTGGTATAAACTCTTCTTCCATGCAAGAAGCCATGTGTTGCTAACTATCTCCAGTGTTACTAACTACTAAAAGGAAGATTAAAATTGCAATAATCTTTGAAACACTTGCATTTGTCTGAGTAGCCCCACTGTTAACCAGTACAGATTTCATTCTACAATAAAAAATAAATAAATAATAGAAAAGGTTTACACATATAAAAGAGCTAAAAAGAATAAAATGTCCATGAACTAAGAAAAACTAAAATGTCCGAGAACTAAGAAAAAGAATTGAAAATGAAACCTTTGAGTTTTATATTTAATATTTCTTTAGTTTTTAGAAGGATCTCAACTTTGCAAAACTATTTATACAGCTCAATTAAGTAGAGACATTGGTTTTCTGAGAACCAAAAATATTGAAAAATCTATGTTTCATAATTTTGCTTTCTGCTCTTTTCCTACATTTTTCTCCGCAACCAAATGGTGCGATGGAACTAGAATTTTAAATCTTAGATTTCTCACCACTTGAGAACCCTAGATTAACAGATTTTGCACAAATTTTGGCAAGAATGTTTGTAAACAAAATAACAAAATGCTGAAACAATTACAAATGTAGGGAAAGAGAGAGAGAGATTACTCACAAAAAAAATGAGTAGAAAAATAAAATTTCCAATCAAAACCCTAACCCCACAAAATTCCCAATCTTTACTGTGAGTAGATGCTCGAAAGCTTTTATGAAATCATACCTGACCGCCGGAGGAGAGAGAGCACGCCGGAAGGAGGAGCACGCCACCACCAGAAAACGTGAAGGGGAGGATAGGGTCGGAAAACGTGAGGGAGAGGAGAGGGTTAGGGTTTCACCTTGGCTGAAATGTCCCAATATAAGCTGAGTGAAGTTAAAATGCCATGTATTTCACGCGGGTCATCAGATATAACCGGGTTAGGGATCTCGCAGGTCATCAGCCAGGTTGGAGCATGGACATTTCACTTAAGTGACTCCATCTCCACCATTCGAACAATCCAACGGTAGCTGCACCTTAGCTGATGTTAAGGTAAAATCAGTTATCCCTGATAAGAACGGGATTGTATATATATATATATATATATATATATATATATATATATACACAACTATGGTGCTTTTATATTACAAGAAAATAGTCATGTCTAAATACGTCCATTGCATGTTTAGCATATGTTGGCCATGCATCAAATAAGAAATTTTATCATTACCATGTCTGACATTTCTCAAGGCATGTTAAAACAGTGTCTGACATAATATCCAATATGGAACTCTTTAAAAGTGTCCCTGCCATATAGTTCAATGAATTCAGTTGAATTAGCTTTTAACATGATATTTTAACCTTATAATCCGATTGGTCCAATATCAATTCAAAGCCATACATCTTCAAATGGAATGAGATGTGATGACAATGAAACGCACATTCTAGAACATAATGCATGATCGAAAAACAAGTAACCACTTTCAGTGAATCCAGCTAGAAAAATTAGGATACATATAAAGGATTGTAGACAAAACAGCATTTCATTTTCTATGGGAGGGCAAGGTACCTCATAAGCAGCACTTATCTCTTTGAACTTTTCTTCTGCCCCAGGACCCTTGTTCATATCCGGATGGTACTATATCAAAACAAGGAGATATGAATTATTCAGTAAGACATGACTCAAGAATGAAGATCTACAACCATATATTATCACTGAGTGCAAATTATGAGAACTAGTGAATCAAAGATAAATATAATGTAGTCTGATATTTGTATTTTGCAGTCTATCTTATCAGTTAAACTTTTCCTGCAAGTATATTTAAAAAAATCAAGTTGCTGAATAATATTTCCATTCAGTAATATCAAGCAATTTATATGTTGAAGTGATTCTATACGAAAGGTTGTAACACCTCTGTTTTGCATGAAGTTGATTGGGGATATCTGGAGGTTGAGAAGAGGGCATCACTTTTAAATTACATCACATCTTGACCATTATTTTGAATGCTTCACATTTGACACTCAAATTAGGGTGCATAAAAAATCATGTCTATAGCCTTCAGTAGTCATTCTTCCATGAAGAGGATTCTTCCAAACAAATCATAAGTATGGGAAAGTACTATTCACAAAAGTAGACACGTAATGTAAAGGAAGAGCCCTAAAACATGCAACCCAGTCCTAGCATTCCTGGAAGCAAAGCAGTCAGTTCATGTTATGTATAGCTTGGATGCGTGATGAGATGCTGCAGAAAGAGCTTATTAATAGAGCTGTAAAGGTTTCTAACCCTACTCCGAGCTTATTTGGGATTCACAGGTGAGTTCAACATTCTTTGATAACATAAACAGCATTGATCTCATAAAACCTGCCCACTATCACCAAGGAAAAAGACTAGAAGCATAAACACTACTTCCAAAATCCTAACTATTCATTTCCAAGAGCTATTAAGAAAGCAAAATTCATGTAAAAACATTCCGAATGGCACATTGAATTAAACAAAATTACACTGCAACGCAGGTAATTAACTACAGTCATATCTAAAAGACAAATAGCCAAACAAACAATTCTTCGCGCTTCGCTGGGTTGCTGATAAAAGTAAGGAAAAGAACAGAATACACCAATCAAAATCTAAGGCCATTGGAAAACAAAAAACGGGAAGAAAACAAAGAAACGAACCTTAAGAGCAAGTTTCCTATAAGAGCTCTTGATTTCCTTCAATGTTGCATTTCTACTGACTTTCAAAGCAGAGTAGTAATCGGAAGTCGAAGTCGCAGCCCTAATTACAACACTGCGATCATTTCTAATACGATTCAAACGAAAATTAGGGTTCAAACTTCGATTGCTTCCGCGAAGAAATTTAGAATCACTCGAACTCAAACGGAAGCTGTTGATGGGCGAAGATGGAGAATTGCAGAATCCATACGTCTTCAGCGAAACTGTAGAATTCAGAGTTGGAGGGAGCTTATATAGAGAGATGGTGGGGTTAGAATTGATGTAGCATTGGAATTGGGTAATTGGCATGGCAGGAGAGTTTTGAGGAGCTTCAGAATGTTGGAAGATTGGTGTCCGTTTGATGAAGGGTTTTAGCCTTTAGAGAGTTTGCTGTGGGTGGGGTTCTGGGCTCTCTACGGTGAATGCTTGTATTGTTATGGTGTTGTAACCAATCATAAATTGCCATCATAGCACCAGACAAACCAGACAAAAGATTGGATTAATAACAAGAGTGACTTTATTTGCATTAGGCCCGTGCCCCGCAACTCGGATCGGATTTGGGAGAAATGACTATCGATCCAAATTAATTCGAATGAGGCTTTTTAGGACTATATGTCTAATCTTAATTAAATTTGGATTGGATTTAGTCCAATCCAAATTCAATTCTCATCGGATCCGATTGGACTGTCCGTTTAAAAAAAAATGAAATAAAATTTTAAAAAATAAAAATCAACAATTCACTTTAGTGACAATCCTGATAATGCATAATTGCATATATGAACAAATTAAGTATGCACTTAATTCAGACCAACTTCTCATAATTAACCATAATTTTAATAAAGGTCGTGTCAATAAAAATTAAGTAAGCATATCTTGTTATCTCTTCTTTTAGTTTTTACACTATTATTACTATATATTTATATATAAAAAATCTAAATACAAATATAAAAAAATTAAAGGATTTGGTATTTTGATAAACTGACCATTAGATTAGATACCCTATTTATGTAAGTCATACATAGCAAAAATCACAATGATCCAACCATTAGATTTTAAAATATTTCAATATTAAAAATTTAATTATTTCTTAATATCTAAGTATAATAATTTTCATTGTATCATTTTAAAAAATGACCGTTTGATGAGATGTTCCTCTTATTTTTCACAAAAAACTATAAGATTATATTTGCACAATTTAAACAATTTATGTGTTTTCTCAAAAACCGACCATCGGATCTATGTGATTGTTTGCATGCATAATGTGTATACGATGAAAATCTTAACCAACAGTCGGTTTCACAAAATTCCAATCACATGTTAAGTTTTATAAAATATGATACACAACTTAGATGAAACCAACATAAGTAGTTTTTCTACTCAATACCTGGTTACTGCATAAGGTACTTACTCAAGTTTGCAAAATCCAACATGGAATATGTATTTTGAGAAACTGACAGTTGGATAAGATGTTCCACTCATACACATTATGCATGCAAAAAATCACATAGATCCAACTGCTAGATTTTGAGAAAACATCTAAATGTTCTAAATTGTGCAAATATAATCTCACAGTTTTTTTAGAAAAATTGTGGTATTTTATATAAAAAAAAAGTGGTTGTTGGATCAACGTGATTTTTTGCATTCATGACTTACATAAGCGGAACATCTCATCCAATGGTCATTTTTTAAAATGTCACTATGAAAATTATTAGACTTTGAACCAACTAGGATTAGTCCAGTTGGCCTAGGCCAATGGCTCTCATCTAAGAGGTCATGGGTTCGACTCTTGCCTTTGGCGAGTTTGTGGTGGTTTGTTTAAGTGGTGGATCCCCATACGCCCCACAAATCCTACATTGCGATGTCCCCTTCCCTACTAATTGACTAACAATTAACACTGATATATACCACGTGGCAAAAAAAAAAAAAAAAATCATTAGACTAGATACTAACAAATAATAGAATTTTTAATATTAAGATATTTTAAAATCTGACCATTGGATCACCGTGATTTTTGGTATGTATGACTTACATAAATAGTGTATCTAATCCAACGGCCGGTTTATTAAAATACCAATTCCTTTAACAAGTAAATTTATAATATCGATTTTTCTTATTGTACTATGAATTTATAATGTTACAAAAACTCAAAAAGAATATTGCATGTTGTATATACCATATAATAATAATAAATATATTTTAATAATATTTGTTTTGGAATTGAACATTAGGATCAGATTTCGGATCAAATCGGATTACAAAAAGACCAATTCTGAGGACCGGTCCAAATTCAATTCGGATTGAGGAACTTGAAACGAAACCAATACGAAATCAATTCAGACTGAATTCACCGAATCGGATCGGATATCGGATTGACTCGTTCCAAGTTGTACCCCTAATTTGCATACTCTCTCGTGTCCACTTGACATACTCACCTAATATATATGAGTTTTTTCAAATATTTCAGGTAAATTTAAACATTTTCAAAGATTTTTATTTTATTAATATAACTTGCTGCGTGAATTGATATAAAAATATATGCAAACTGGTGGGCGAAAAATGGATTTCAAGTAAAACCTAGATTCATGTTCTTTTCAATTGAAGGTGTTGTTTTAGGAAATGGAAAATAGTTTTTGAAATATGATCCAAATAGGCTCACCTAAATTTTTCTCTGTCATGGGAGAGGGCATTAAAGAATACAATAATGCTAAGGGTGATTCTATTGCCACCCACTCATATTGCTAGTGGCAACAATTAATAATTTTTTATTACTATTGTACCCCATGTAAATTTACTAATAAGGGTAATATTAGATAAATAAAATAAATTATATTACTTCCCGCACCCACCTTCTTTTTTCCACATTCATATCTTTTCCATAAACTTTAATCTTACAAACTTTTACACTCTCGTATAACTTTCTGAAAACTTAAATAAAAAAATGTGGTTTTTGATAAGTGGATATTGAAGTGGTCATGTGGAATGATTCCAACAATGAAAATATACTTTTTTTTTTTTTAAAGTATGATTCACTTTTTTTTAAGTTGTTTTAATTTCAAATTCATGCTTTTGTTCAGCTCTGTGATATTGAACGACAATCAATGTTCAGATATGGGTAATTGAACATATCACTATGTTCAATCATCCCAACCGAACATATAACAATATTCAACAGGGGATGTTGAATATTAGAGATTGTTGAATATTAGAGAATGTTCGGTCACCTCAACCGAACATATAAAAATGTTCAGCAGGAGATGTTGAATATTATGGAATGTTCAGTAGGCACTAGTAGAATATCATTCTATGTTCAACAGTCGTCAACCGAACATTTCAGAATAACACACTAAGTTAAAAACATATTACAGAATGGTTGGCCTACTTTCTCTCAATGGAAGGAAGAAAATAAGTTCTGTTGCCCATAAATTATACTCTAGAGGGGGGTGAATAGAGTATAGCAAACTTTATGAAATAAAATCCAATTCAAAAATTTTGATTCAAATAAATTTTGTTGAAGATGAATGATCAATAAAATATGAATCACAACTAATCAATATATATAAAACAAGTAAATAAATGTAAATGCAAGAGATGAGTTAGAGAGAATCAAACACAAGGTTTTAACGTGGTTCGATCTCCGTCTACATCCAAGCCTCAAGAGCCCCGTCTTGAGGATTTCACAATCCACTAAGGATTACTCCTTCAAGATGGAGAAACCTTTACAATTTGTCTTCTTTCAAAGGTGGAAGACACTCACCCACAAGGGTTTTCACACAACCCTTACAATCTCACAATTTTACAAGATGAATGAAAAGTGTACAAGACAATAGCTCCTTCAAGAGTAGATGTATACAAATATGAGCACTCACTAATATCTCTCAAGATTAAGAACTAAAGTTGGCTTAAGAGAGAATGTTTTTCAAAAGTTTGAATCACACAAAGATGATGAACAATAAAGGATTTTTGTGTGATTGTGTTTTAATATGATTTTTGTGAATAACTAACTCATCCGAGACTCATACAAGTGGTATTTAAAAGCTCTCACAAACATATGGATGTTGGAAGAAAGAATATAGTCGTTTGGTTTGCAAAAACTAGCCGTTATGTTTTGCAGAGGACCATTAGTCGACTAGGACACAATGATTAGTCGACTAGAGCCTTTAAAATGCACTTGCAAAAAGAGTCTGGAGTCGGTTAGTTGACTAGGACAAGGTGATTAGTCGATTAGAGAAGTAAAAACACAATTTTTGAAATCTGGGCACGATTAGTCGACTAATGACTAAGGGTTAGTCGACTAAGAAACAGTTAGTCGACTAATCAACAAGGTTTAGTCGACTAGCTTAATTTTTCATGAAACATGCTTACTGCCTTTGCAGTTAGTCGACTAATCATAAGGGGTTAGTCGACTAGGGAAGGCCATAAAGCATTTTTCATGAACTTTAAGCTATATTTTGATATTAAAATAACCCAAGGTCTTTTAGAAATAATTTTAACCAAACAAAATGATTTTCCCAAGTTTTAAAACAAGGTCAAGGGGTCAAGCTCATTTAAGCCAATTTAGTTTTAGTCCTTAGAGAGATTCACAATAATATGTCCTAAGCAAGTACACAAGATACAACGAGAGTCTTCAAGAAGGTCTTCAAGAAGGTCTTCAAGTCTTCATCTTGTGCTAGGCTAGACATCATGAGTTGTGAAATAGCTTGAACAAAAAGGCTTGAGCAACACTTCATCTTTGAGCTTTCTTCATGAGCCTTAGTGAATAATAATTCACATAAGTTACACTTAGAATACACTAAACAATGTTGGTTCTTCAAATGAATGCCCACAACCTGATTCATTCAATAAGGAAAGATAAATGCAAGAATGAAGAGTTATCCAAACAATTTAACCAATAAGGTTTGATATAAATCGTAATGTTCAGTTCAAGTATAAATGTGCTTAATCATTACACAATGTTTGTTATCATCAAAATTAATAAAAAAATATGGATTGAAGCCATAGGGCTAACAAGTTCTTTTTGTGGGATGAATGGCGGAATGGTTGGGTTACTCTATTTGTAGAGTGAAGAAACAAGCTCCTCTTTGGATGGAAATTAAGAAATATATATATTTGGGACTTTTTGGTGTTAGGTGGCTATAAAAAGAAATTTATGTTTTAAGGTTAGTTGAGTTGGGGTTAGTTTAGGTATCATAGAGGGTGTAGGTTGCCAAAATTATATTTTAAAATTTTATCGGTTTAGGTTGGGTGGGTGGCAATAGAATCACCCTAATGCTAATCAAGCTCCCTCCCCAAAGAAAATTATTGGGTATAACCGGTACACCACATTTTCGGACTAATCAAAATCTAAGACGCATAAAATTCCCCATGTCATTATATTCCTAAAACGCATCTCACCGAGAATTAACTCCGTTAAATGAAATATTTCCGCTTAAATTTTCAACAAAATTTGAAATTTCATTTACGGAATATAAATTTTCAAAAAAGAAAATAAAGCCTTTTTTTGTGACATATTGCCGCAACCTCACCACCGAGTACCTCCGGCAAACCACCATCTTCTCAGCTTGATAAAGTCCTTGCGGTGGGTATGATTCAGGCCAGTTTTGTTGTGGGGGGTCGAATTAGAGGCAACGGATAAAGGCAGCGCTTGAGCTGTTGGAGATATGCCCTAAAACTAATCCTAATGAGATTCAGGCTAGTTTTGTTGTGGGAGGTCGAATTAGCGGCAACGGATAGAGGTAGCGCTTGAGCTGTTTGAGATATGCCCTAAAACCAATCCTAAAGGGCATATCTGTAACGCCCCAACCTAACATCCGTACCGACCCTTCCGGATAGGTCTACACGTGTCAAGTTGGAGGTACAACCTATTCTGCTAATTCAGATTTCCTCACGAGAGACAGAGATTATAAATAACAATATGATATGTCATGTACAAACACTATGTCCCAAAAGCCTTATATATTAAACAATAAATCAAATAATAATAATAATGCCAACATCCTTGGCAATATAGGAAATACTACCATACTTCTCAAATCCTCAAATTTCTATAGATATAAATATACATACACATATAACATATGACTTTAAATCAGATGGAACAAATACAGAACTACCAAGTGCTTGGCCAACAGTCTCCCACTACAAGGCTGCGCCAAACTATCGATGTAACCACCCAAATCTACCTGCAAAATTTACTGCATGAAACGCAGGAATGAGCTTCGAATCACTCATTAGGAATAGTGTAACATTTACCAATTAACAATAATACAATGATACATTGAATGTATATAAATAATAGAGTTTGTCATAATTTCAATAACATATATAAATCAGTATAAAGAGCAGTTCAAAACTTGTGTGGTCTTTCTATGAAAAATAGTGTCCAAAACCATAATATGTCACATCTATCATTGCTGTCTCATCATGACCATATAAACAGCACATGCTTCACATATTTCAATATCTATCGCATGTCTATTATAATCAGGCGTGCAAGCATATTATAGTCGCTGCATTTTGGGCTAACAAGCCCCTAGTTCAGTCAGGCTAAAATATAACTACTACGAGATTCTTCCTCTGAGGGTAAATCCGGCTAGTTTCTTTGTATGGTCAATTGCCAAGCCACATACGGGGCTATTCCTTTGGGTCCGCTCTAAGGCTCCACCCAGGACCATACGCCCTTATATCCCCTGCGATACATCCGCACCACCACCCATGTGTTCCATTCATATCATGATTTATTCTCAAACATGTATAAACCATTTCATAAGACATGTATCTTTCAACTTATTGTTTCATAAAAACATATATCATTTAAAATACCAGTTTAGATAGTCATTTCATATGCCATCATAATTTATAGAAAACAGTTCACAAGGCACTTTATATTCCAGGTTCAAAACAATTCCTGAGTCACCAAGGGTGTGTGAAAGAGTCTCTTTTTGAATTAAATACTTCAACAGAAACCAGGGAAATAACTTGTCAAAGTGTCATTTTTATCAATTCCTTCTGAAAATTTGGCATATGAGTATAAAACCAATTATTCCAAGCATTTTTTGTATAAATAATCATTCTATGCCCTTTTTGATATTTCTATAAAACATGTAAAGGGTTCATTCCCCAGTCTATAAATAGGTCACATTCGGTTTATAAATAGGTTTTACCCAATGTCAAATAGTTCGTCAAGAGATATAAACTTACTTTAAACCTTTCAACATTATACCTTGGTTTTATTTCATAAACATGCCACACGGTTGTAGACATCCATTTTTTACCATGAGTATGATCATTAATGGTTGCCTGTGATTAGAAGTGAAATAGGGTGTTAAAACCCTAAATTTCCAGTGTGAACCAGCCAACCTGAATCGGGAGGCCTCTCGCTCACTTTGGGGGGGTGTGTCTATCTTGAGTGGATTGTGGATGATGTTTATCCGTCTCGATTTATCCTTCTCTATTATCCTTCTCTATTATCCACTTTTATTCTTCTCTATTATCCACTCAAGATTGGGTTTTTAAAAAAGGATGAAAGTTTGTAAAAACTGGGAGTCGCCACCTTATTTTGAGGGAACAAGGAAACCACAAAAAAGAGTTTTATTTTCAATAAAGCATTGACCCCATATTTTGGAAAAGCATGATCTTTGAATCAAAGTTGGATTCGGGGGCTAGGTTACGAAATGGGAAGGTTCCAAGGAACTCCTTGTAGGCACTCACCTCGCCCTAATTAAAGGCCTCCTAATTACTATTGGGCTTTATCAAAATCTTATCATATCAATCCTATTTATCTAATCAACCATTGAAAATAGTGTAGATAATACTAGATAATAGATAATAATAAAATAAAAAAGAAATCAAAGAAATCCTAAATACCTTAGGAGACTAGAGTCATCCTAAGATTGGACTTGCACCCTATTGATTGCCTACATACCTTACCAATTACTTGATAAGGATCAAAGTCCACGTAGTTCGATTACCCTAGGACTCTCCTATTGTAATGAACTATATCCTTGAAGGCATTCTACCTTATCTAAGAC
>JAESVK010000340.1:601432-616976 GCA_017140935.1 Hamamelis virginiana | reverse complement strand
TTGATAAAGCCCAAACTTAATTAGGAGACCTTTAATTAGGGCGAGGTAGGTGCCTACAAGGAGTTCCTTGGAACCTTCCCACTTCGTAACCTAGCCCCCGAATCCAACTTTAATTCAAAGACCATACTTTTCCAAAATATGAGATCAATGTTTTATTGAAAATAAAACTCTTTTTTGTGGTTTCCTTGTTCCCTAAAAATAAGGTGGCGACTCCCAGTTTTTTTATAAACTCTTATCCTTTTTCAAAACCCAATCTTGAGTGGATAATAGAGAAGGATAAACGTGGATAATAGAGAAGGATAATAGAGAAGGATAAATCGAGACGGATAAAGATAATCCACAATCCACTCAAGAAAACACCCCAAAGTGAACGAGAGGCCTCCTGATGAGGTTGGCTGGTTCACATAATGCTACAATATTTCGGAGACGCTTTCGAATGGAGCGTCATTTATTTTGTACATATTCTTAATGCTATTTAATCTCACAATCCCTTTTTTGTTCAAAAAAAAGATGCATGCAATGTTGTTGGGTTGTCTTCTCTTAAAAAAATGACAACTGCAATTAGAATGCTTGCATATGGTATGCTGGCAGATGCAATTGATGAGTATGTACAGATTGTGGAAAGCACTGAAATATTGAGTTTGAAACATTTTTGTCAATCAGTAATTGACTTTTTCGAATATGAGTATCTAGGAGTTCCAAGGCCAGATGATATAGTAAGGTTACTTACTATTGGTGAGGCTCGAGGGTTTCCCGGTATGCTGGGAAGCTTGGATTGCATGCATCGGAAGTGGAAGAACTGTTTGACAGCATGCCAAGGTCAGTACAGTGGCCATATTAAAAAAACCTACTATAATTCTTGAAGCTGTAGCTTTGTATGATTTGTGGATTTGGCACACATTTTTTGGAATGCCAGGATCTCATAATGATCTAAATGTCTTGGATCGTTCTCCTTTATTTTCTGATCTTGCCCAAGGGGGGTTCCTCCAGCTATATACTCAATAAATGGACACACTTACAATATGAGATATTATCTTGCTGATGGTATATATCCTCCATGGGCTACATTGGTTCAAACCATTTCTTCTCCAAATGGACCAAAAAAATAACATTTTGCAGATATGTAGGAAGCTGCGAGAAAGGATGTGGAACGGGCATTTGGGGTTCTACAAACTTGATTTGCAATTGTACATGGACCAGCACAATCATGGGATTTTGAGACTCTTGGGAATATAATGAAGACATGCATTATCTTATATAATATGATTGTGGAAGATGAACGGGAAGGCTGTCCTGATTTTGAATATGAAACATCAAGTCATAACCCATTAATAGAGGTTTCACGAGATTTTAATGATGACTTTTACTCCTTCATATCTCGTTATATGAGAATTAGATATGCGGCTACCCACTATGCCATCCGTAATGACTTAATTGAGCATCTTTGTTAACGTTATGGAGATAGTTGATTGAGAATCTTAAGTGAATTTGTTTATTGTCTTTTATTTTATTTAAGTACTGTATCTTTTTTTCTTTTGCAATAAAGTATGTGGCTTATAATTTTGTGCTTTCCAAACATTGAAAATTAAAAATAGGCTTTTAGTAATTAAATTAAACATTACTAATTAAAATAAACATTTCAATAGTAAATATAACTAACTACAAGACATTCCTAAACAGCAATCTAAAAAGATAGTTAAACTCCACTATCTCTATTTCGAGAAATGATTTGGCGTTGACGATCCTCGTCGTATGATCTCTGCATTGGAGTTAAATTAGACATGTTCATTGACATGATTAAATGATCTTCTTTTCGTTACTCTTTCGCATTCATTTCAGCTAACATTTGTAGCTGTGCTTCTCTATTCTCAGCCCTCCTCTAATGATTTGCAATCATGTCTTGCTCTTTTTCAAAGCTTTTAGATGACATATCTGTCAACACTTCTACAATTTTACCTTGGGTCGTTGCTATGGCTTCAAATCTAACGTCATGAACTGCTTTCTTACTTCGTGCTTCTTTCGCAGCCTTCTGACCAATGGGTCGTTTTCCTTTATCAGCAGAACGTTGTTGTTCTAAATCAATATTATATTAGAGTCCAAGGAAACCAGAGTATCAGGAGGCGTTGATGGAATCGAACACGATGATGTTTGCGATGTAGATTTTTGTGACTGTGTTCTAACCTCATCCCATTTACAACTATGATGCAATATTTCCCAACAAGTCTCATATATGAATTGTTTTCTAAGTGTTTTAAAATACATACGTTTATTCTCGTTAACCTTGGAAAAAATAAAAGATTTAGGGGATTAAAAAATTTATCAACTTATAATTATAATAAATAAATGTAAATTTAATGTAATAAGTATGATTCAAACTAGAATTAAAATACCTTATCTGCATCCACTGTTCCACTTTGTGACCTCCGCTATACTTGTTAAAGATAGCTGTAAAATTTATTCACCGCTTTTTGAATATAACTCCAACGATGAGATACATAAATAGTTGTTTGATTTGCTTGAACACCCTATTGGGATGGAAAAAGATTGTGAACACGCTCCCAAAATACCGACATTGGTTGGTGTATGCCTATTTCATCCTCCACTATACTAAACGATTTACCACGATTAGTTTCGGGAATAATTTCAACACCATAAAATTCTTTTAAACTTGGAGAATATACAAATATTTCATCATTATTATCCATTGATTGAATAATAATATGAATAAAATCACTAAAAAAAAGAAATTATGGAGAAGGGAGAGTGTAAAATTTAAGAGAGGATGAAATTGTGAAGAATGCAGTGGGTGAAACTGATTTATGGTAAAGCATTTTTGTAGGGGTAAAAAAAAAAAATTAACGTTGGAAATTTACTGTTCTATGTGCTCTGTACCTAGCACCCAAACACAGACTATACTAAAAGCCTACATGCTACATGGAAAAAGCAACAACTCTTTTTCATCACAGCCGCAGATCGTTATTTTTTTGCAGGTTAAGCTTCTGCAAGGTTAAGTTACAAAAAAACCCCTGTTTTGATTTGATCCTAGGGTTTTTTTCCATCACAGCTGCAGCTCTTTCTCATCAGAGCCACATATTGTCTTCTTCTATTTGGGTTTTTTTCCAAGGATTTTAGGTTTTTTTTTTTTTTTTTGAGCGTTTCGTTCTTGTAGTCCGCTAGGGTTTGATCAAGATTGGTTATTTCTACGTACGGGCAAAATTCATAGATCATTCTGCAGGAGAGAGAGAGAGAGCGCGCGCGCGCTAGCTTCTCTAGGGAGAAAGAGAGCATTGTCGGGGAGAGAGAGGGCTTCGCCGAGAAGACGTAGGGAGAGCTTCGCCGGTAGCCATGGTTGTGCGATGAAGAGCTTCGCCAGGGAGAAGGAATGTATGTAGCTTCTTCCAACGGTCATATTTTCATTTACTCAAATATTTGAGTTGGAACTCAGTTTGGATTTAAATTTGAGTAAAACTCAAATTTGGTATAAGTTTGAGTAAGGGTCGAAGAAGAGTTTTTGGCCTTTTTTACCCAAATTTGAATTCAATGAAGAGTTTAGGTTAGGATTGGAGATGCTCTTCCTGTTGCTAACTCATGCAAACGCTTCCATGGCTATTTGGAACTCTACCATCTGCACTCAACAAAAAGGAAAAGGTAGGGCAGTTTGGCTGTTTGGTTGAAGAAGAGAAATTGATGAAAATAATAAAATAATCAAATATAGCAAGTTTGATATTGGAGTTGCTTAAGCATCTTCGAGAGACACTTCAAAATTTTACACCAAAATTGTCCTTTAATGACATAGGTGGCAAATTGATAGCTAATTTTTTTGGTGCACTCCAAAAGTCTTTCCAAAATTAATTATTTTATTCTTTTTTACCAATTAAACACACTTTCCAACAAAACAAACACCCATATATTCTTTTTCTTCCATCACTTTTCTAATATTATATTGTAAAAAAAGTATTTGAAGAGTGAGAAATTTTTTTCACTTTTGAAACCAACATTTGTTACCTGTATTGGAACTCCAAAATCAGAGGTGGCTCTTCAATTTTGAAGAAAAATCTAATTTGCTACTTCTTTTGGAGATTGAGCATCCATGTCAATATATATATATATATATATATATATATATATATATAAGAGTAAAAAAATTTGAAAAATAAAAAACTCACATTTATCAAAAACATGCCAAATGAGTTGGTGTAAATAATAGAACTCATAATGCTAGAAAATATGAAACGTTTTTGCATGTTTTGTCAACCTTTCCTATATAAGATATCAAAAATCAAAGCTCTTCTTAATTACCAAAAGAACCAATAAATAAATAAATGATTTGAAGTTCTACTTGAGGCTAGAGATTTTTGTAAAATAGCCATGTCCTTTGTAGTAGGTATGCATGCATGCATAAACTAGGCAAAAAGAACCAAGTTGTACCAAGCGAAAGTGTAGGTACGTGGAAGCAAAACTTGGCAAATAGTCAAAGCAAGTGGATAAGTGAAAAACTAGTACGTGTGACACAATTGATAAAAATTAGGAACACATGCACAAATCAAAATCTGAGCTAGTCCTATTCAAACTAGGAATGATTTGCATGCATGTGTCATGACTTATTAATCAATTTCTCCATTTTCGCCCAAATCCCCATTGGTCTCATCACATTATAATCTCCAACATCCAACAAGATGGGGCTCTAGCTTACTAAGTATTAATAACATCATTGAGAAAAAGCTTTACAAACAATATATATATATATATATATATATATATATATATATATATATATATATATATATATATATAGAGAGAGAGAGAGAGAGAGAGAGAGAGAGAGAGAGAGAGAGAGAGGAGGAGGGGGTATGGGAAGTGTGTTCGATCATGTGTTTAACTAAAAAAAATAAATGTTGAAATCAGATGGATTGATTGGAATGAGTACAATGCATGAGTTGTATTGAATGTTAAATTCTGTCAGTATTTGATCTCAAATATTGTTCCTAAAGCATCATTACAATCCATTAAACAAACATTGAAGTTATAATATTAACTTCATTGCTCATAACATTAATTGATTCTTAAATATAATGCATCTTGACTTTGTTCATCTTCTGCGTTTCTCTTTTTGTTGAAGCTCGTCCATGAGTAGATGTGCCACTGATCTGTATCCCATCTTCCGGGCTTTATTTCCAGAATCCAATAAAATAAAAGGATTTTCAATCATTGATGAACAACAATGACAGTGGGATTTGAAGAAAAAAGAAAAACCAGACAAACCTCTGAATATTGCTATCCCAGTTGGTGCCATCTTTCGCTTTTGTAGGCACAATGAACTATCCAAAAACAAAACACATAGCAGAAAAGGAATTGAAATGATATATTCTGTTAGTTCAGAACAAAAATCGATCTTAAAGGAAGTCTCCAAACAATTCCTCAGAAAATCATGTGATGGAAAAATACAAATGATAATGAAATTACAAATTGTTGATATTTTACCTGTTGCATATCCAATATGGGTTCATTCCTTTATCTTCTATGCAATGTGGGCACATCCATTCCTTATTCTCTCTCACCTCTTCCATTTCTATCAAAAAATTATAAAAATGTCTAGATTATTTCAAAGTTTCTCCCCTCCTCTAGCAATTATAATGCAAATGACTATCTGATTATAACCCTGAAGTCATTACTTAGAAACCACAAAATATAAATGAGGGCATGAATGTGGCGTGGCTCCAAAAATATTAAGATCAGACTCATTGTTATTTCTCTTTTTTCCTAATGTATGGACTTACCTTGACCATACCTAACCTTGAGACAAGCCCGACACAGAATGCCATTGCTGGAATGACAAACCGAACAATCTGTCTTGCCTGCTAAGAAAATATTTTGAAAATGTTCAGACTATTTAGGTAAAGTCAAGATGTTGTAAATAATTTCATAAAACACAAACCTATGCATGGTTGATCCATATCAAGATTACCGCATCGCTTGCAATCTTCTTCACCACACAATTTCTTTTGCCTGCATTTGTGCAATTTAAATTCACAATAATATCACAACCATCCTCGATGTCTGCCATCAATTCAAAGAATATTGTATGTTCATAAAATAAGAGATGTTGAACCTGAGTCTTGACCAGCTCAACCGTACTTGAATGAGTTTGATAACAAAAAGATTGAAAACCATATTTATATCCTCATATTGTTGCAGCTGCCAATTGATGCTCACTATCCAAATGAAAATGTCTAGGACATGCAGTGTTTTACAACATGCTTAATTCTTGAATTTACAATTTTTTCTAATTTGCACCATTTCTATTTTTGTGCTAAAGAAAGTAATAGGCACTAGTCCAAAATTCCAAACTATTCAAAATAAAATAAAATCAAATTAAATTAAAAAAAAGGCAGGAACATTTCCGATCTCTTGCCTATTCCATCATATAGAATCTGAGCAAGAAAAACTAAAACTAATTTAAGCCCTAGATAAAATTCTTACTAATGTCTACCATGTACAAGCTATGAAAAAGTCTGTTTTAATCATAACAGTAAAATGGAGAATTTTAAAAATAGCACAGACAAAAAATAGTTATCATGTTTATAAGGACTCTCTCTCTCTCTCTCTCTCTCTCTCTCTCTCTCTCTCTCTCTCTATCTCACACACACACACACACACACACAAGGACAGAGGGTGGCAATCCATAGAGTTAAAGATATAAAGAAAACCTGCAGAAATGGCAACAGATCCCAAAAGTAGAGTGGTAAACACTGCCTCTGCCCTTGCTATTGCAACGCTGAGCTAAAGCATCGGGTGAAAGCTGAAGATTAGACACTTTTATTTTCACCAAAGGAGTATTTTTTGGTCTTTTCTCTTCCTCTCCACGTAGCAAACTCTCTTGTTTATCTTCAAAAACACCTTTTCCTAATGCATCTAGCAGCAGCATCAGTGCTTCATCTCATAGTGACAAATGTTATCCAAAAGATCAACATAGTTCTGATTGGTTACTGAGAAAAATATTATTTCTCAATAAATGAAATCCAAAAAATCAACAAATATAACTTTTGGTAGCCGAGAAAAAGAAGGCTAGTCCTTCATCATGACTAAATGCTATTGTTGATATTTACATGACTTAAAAAGAGCATATATCATACATTCATACTACAATTTATCCATAACATACAAACCTGTCCTAAGGGACACGGAAGAAATACCGGCCATTGTTCTTGCATGTCTTTTCCATAAAGACTCGCATCTGGCTACAGCCACACGAACAAGGGGATCTGTCCTCCATGTCAACAGCTATGCTATATTTCTAATTGCTATAACATTAAAAACAATGATATGGGCAATTGAAACATATTCAATATATAGATGATGTTGAATCCATGCATTAGGACAAAATAAGCCCACATATGAGAGATAACATAATTATTTTCACAAAGTACACCCAAATAAAAACATCGATAATAGAACCACCAACCCTTTAGCCATATGAGTTTTTATAAATCGATCTAACACCACCTTATAGTCACGATCACTGCTTATTGTATCCTATATAACTTCATTCTGAAGAGGGCGCAAAGGGATCACATGTTTCCAGATTATGAGATAGAGAACCTTGGTATTCTTAATGAGCAAAGTGTGATCAGTAGCCAAACAGTAGATGAGTTTCCTTAGAAACTTGGCGGGATCCAGATGAGTTTCATTAGAACAAAACAATGCATTCCCACATTTTTTATGTAGCTTAGAGGACAGTGGATGCAAGACCTTAATTAGACACTAAGAATTGCAAGTTAGGACTTAGTAGAGGAGCCCTGCTTGTGCACTCATACAACAGCTAGACTAAGATCTGTACCATGTTTTAGAGTTTAGATATATACTTGATGAAAAGGAGGACATCACCATAGCATATAATTCATGCTATATATGCTTTGAGTGACCATGAAGGGAACTAAGAAAGTGAGTGAATTGATCCCTATTTACTTACTTTGGATGAGTCCCATAGGTCATTATATGACCATCTGTGCTTATGTGACATTTGACTATTTTACAAGCTGTAGGTTTGGTGATTGCTACTTTGACATTTTGCCTATGGCCATGATTGACATGGTCTAAAGAAGTGTTGCTGGGAAAGCATTCGAAACCTTAAGTGGCATTAAGCTTGGGGAAGACTAATTGGTAACAGATTCTTATCATTGAAGGTGAGGCATTGGTGCTCATTGCTGCTGCATATGTTTCAAATTTCATGAATTTCAATACTATTATGTATCTGAGTACCTCTCATATATGTTGTAAACGCAAATGGTATATGTTCAATCTGGTGTGTAACAAGACACTTTTTAGGGTTTGGAATAGCATCACTTTTGGAGCTCAAAATTTCACTTGATCTAAAGAGATGGGTGATAATTACTTCTAGACATCTTGAGGAGTATAGGATGTTCCCCCTAGCTGTCGCCACAATCACTTCTAGCATGAAAACTTCGATATGTCAACAATTGATTTGAACATAACTATAAAGAGATATGTGAAGAGGTAATTCTCCAAAAGTGAAGCTAATGCAAATAGGGCCTTAATAAGATTTGGCATAGCGCTATGCTCATGGTGGAATTCATCAGCCTGTGTGAATGAAGCAATTAGGAGAGATGAATTGTAGTGAGTAGCAGATGATGAGACGTTGGACTGGGTTAGACTTGAGCAAATTGGGGCGATACAGAGGGCACAGTTCTTGCGTTCCTCAGTTCGTCTAAGGTTTTTCACCTAATAAAAACCTATAAACATATGTTATGGAGTAACCCTCAAAACTAGAAAGTAATACACAATAGAACTCTCTCTCTCTCACTCTCCCCTTTGTGCCTTAGGATTCCATGCTAAAGCCCTAGGCATATCTCAATTCTCAAAGAGCAAAGTTGAAATGCAGCCCCAAAAAAAAGAAAAGATTTTGGTTTCGAATTTTAACTTTGGATTGAGGCAGGTACAGTTTATTTTCATATTTAAAAGCATGTAAATCCGTTAAATTTAACACAAAAATGTGCCAATAAAAATATTAAATTTGCATTATTTTCCCATATATATTCAGCAACCAAACAGAGCACAAGGAAAGCAGAGAGAAAACATATACCTTGTGGTACCAATGTGAGGTTTCCACATTTTCCTCTCAACCGATCCGAACGCCGCAAGGAAATATGGTTTATGGTTATTCCCTTCAATCGATTGGAGCGACGCAAAGACGAGCCCCCGTATTCTACTTTACAGTAATTTCTTTTCTGGGTCTTCTCTGATTTTGCAGAGGAAACTAAGGATCGGAGGTCGGATATTGTTTTTTGCAGTCCCAGAGATGCCAATCGAGTCTGTACTTCCGTTCATCATCAAAATGAAGAAATACGGAGGAAAAGGAAAACATGAGAGAGAGAGAGAGAGAGAGAGAGAGAGAGAGAGTTTCAAAGCTAAACTCAAAATTTCTAAAAAAATATCAGAAACAACACCGGCTCATTTTGTGATAGATAACACACACACACACACACACACACACATATATATATAGAGAGAGAGAAAGAGAGGGACCTGGTTCTCTAGAATTCGAGCATTTCTGAGATTTTCATAATCAATATTTGTTGTAGGCGAGCCTCCCATGTTTCTGAACTGCTTCAATGGGAAGACAAAATGCCTTGGTTTTTGAAAGTGGTATTTTCTTCAAAAGTTCCAACGGTTATTGCCTACGGAGGTTCGTTTGAATGTTTAAATTTGAAAGGCTACGGCTAGTGTTGCAGATGGCAGTGACTCAGTATATGGGAAAAGACTGCTCAACCAGTAATATATCATTGGATTAATTCCATAAAGCACTCTTAGATTCTCTTTGTTTTAAAATGCCTCAAATCAGTACATAAATATATTATTAATTTATGTGCAAACCTTTCCACTATAAGTAGAAAATGTGAATTTTCTTTTCAATTTTGAATATAACTTTTTCGTTTTACAATCAAATTAAATGATTTTAGTTTATTTGGAAAGTTGAAAACATTCTACTTTTGAACTTCAAGGAAACTGTACAGCACTTTCATAAAAATTCAGAGAAAAAAGAGCTCAAAGATAGCTAGAGGCTGTTTGGCAAACTAAAAAATTTGGTCAGCTGATAATAAATTTGTTTGGTTTTTATTTAGTATTGTTTAGTAAGTGTCTATTTTCTGCAAATCAGTTCAATCATGTCCAGAAAATAAGGCATAAACACAGTTCTTTTCAAACCAACTGCAAGCTGGTTTGTATAAAAACCATATAGCAGAAAGAGATCAGAATTGGCCAGACCTAATTTTCAAAGTTCCCAAACAGGCCCCTTGTTGCTTTATTCGCCAAATTTTTGTAACATTTCAGTTTAAGGATTGTAGTAAAAAAAAAATTAAAGCAAAGGGTATTAAAATAAAATCTAATAAAAAAATTTAGGAATATTTTCTATAATTTACCCTATATCATAATTGAAAGAGTATGGAAAACCTATTATATATGTGGAATTGTGGATGCCCTCATGTCTATATCAACAAATTCTCCTTTATTTCACCGAAGATTTTACAAGAATTTCAAAAAATGTGTCCTACAATTCGGATAAAAAATCATTTAAAGGCCTTAAATACATAGTTTTATTTTAAAATATTATTTTCTTTTATTTCGGCCGTGTGAATTAAATTTAATGTTCTCTCTCATTCACTAATATTTTATAACTAACACTTTTATCAGCATTAACAGACACATTTGATCAAGAGCTTTTGCATGACCTTTACATTTCACATGTTCAAAGAGTTCATATTATCTTGGTTTTTTGTTAATACAAATGGAATCTAGATTATTATTACTATAAAACTTCTATTATCGGGTGCACTTAATGTATTTTCGATCAGGTGCCCTTCATATAGCAAATTACAAAACAAGTTTTAAAAAACTGGTTGTTGGATCGAATATATGGCCAAAACTGCATCGGGTGCATGTGATACTATAAGTTCTCATCGTTACTATGTTGAGAGACTTTACTTGAAAAAGACAAGACTCATGGCTCTTAAAGGTTTAGTGGTAGGACTCACATAAATCTTATATAGGTCAATGAGAAATTTCTCATCTACATGTAATAATGTAATATTATTGGAGTTCTACTATTTGTATTAATTTTTTCTATGAACTTTTACACCAATTCACTTAAAAGATAGCTAGTTAAAAAAATAAAAAAAAAAGTTGGTGCAAATTGCAAAAAGCATTTTTACAACAAGATAGGGCATACGAAAATGCGACGAGCATTTTTTGGATATGGATGCTAAAAAAGGAGCTCAAATAGTGCATTCCTTTCATCATCCAAATTTTGGAATTATCCATTTTTTCATGCTAATGTGTCGCAGATAGGAATTACGATATGCGAATTTTCTTGTAAAAGAAGCCAAAAAAAAAAAACAAGAACAACATATATGAATAGTCAAAAATGGATATTTTCTCGGGATGTCTAAAAGTGATTATGTGGGATAGTTTTGTTGCAATATACCCATTCATTTTACATGTAAATTCATTGTATTAATCCAAGGATTTTATTAAAAAAAAATGAAATTAATGAAATTTCAAATTTGTACAACTGTATGATCTTTTGTTTCTATGAATGTTTATAATCCTAGAAAGACAACTGTGGGTGGCAGAACTAGCTAGCCCCACAAAAGAATGCCATGGATTCACATTTGACAAGGCAACAAGCCAGATGCTCCTCTCCTCTCCTCTTCCACTTTCCTGTTTCCATTCCGAGTTTGCCTCCATTTTTATTGTTTCTTATGCTCTCAAAGAATCAAAAGAAAGAAAAAAGAATGGCGCGCAGTGGCAATCAACAGTGTGCTATGTACTTGGGTGTTTCATCTTCTTCCTCCTTTTGTCTTTGACGCATGAGTCTATAAATTAACAACTCTAAAGCCTCCTTCATCCACCCATGAACGCATACTTCTCTAGCTTCATCTACTGTCATCTACATAACAAAATTCAGCATAAAATTAATACTCATTTTATCACACAAATAATCTATTAAAAAACATATATATATTGAATTATTCACATTCTGAGACTTACCCATTTGCGTTGCCGCACATTTTTCTCAGGCCAGTGCTCTAATTGTCCCGTTACGAGTAAAGGGAACATGTACCCTTCATGAAATGCGCCATTTCTTTTGCTATGATAACTCCATATACCTAATTTACTCTGCATATATATTGACAAGTAATGAAATTCAAATCAGCAAATGCTTCAAAATTAGAGAGATGAAAAAAAAAAAAACTCAATGAAACAGTGCTTCCTAGATACTGACCTGAAGACTGCCAAAAACACCAGCTTCCTCTCGCGTCTCTCTTTCAGCTGCCTGTTTTATTGACTCATTAATTTCCCAACCTCCCTGTCAATCACATTGCCAACATACAATGTCAATGCGTTTTTCATCTTTCTAGCTAGCTTTTAGCAGAGTCAACGTTACTTAAAGATACGTTAAATGAAATAGGAAAATGCTGAACGCTCTTCAACCAATGAAATGATTGAATTAAATTAGGTGCAAGCTTATACCTTTGGGAACATCATTTTTTGACTCTTCTGTGAGCTGATTAGAAGAACTTCCAATTTGTGATCTTCAATGAGGGTTCCATCGATGGAAGAAGATTGTGTGGTTTTTCTATATCTGTATGGAATGCATCTGTTCAATTTGAACATTTGAAAAAGGAAAAACAAAATTAGATTCAAATTTAATAAGTTAAAAATGAACTTCAAACAGGAAATAATTTTCCCAAATTCGCAATAAAGATCAAGATTATCTATAATAATTCGAAATTCAGTCCATTTAACAAAGACCCATTTGTAAAATGTTCTAAATTTTGAAGAAAGAGAAAGATATTTCAAAATTTCCAAGAAACCCATTATCAAATTCAAGAAAAATTAAAAGCAAGAAGTGAAAATATTTAAAGAGAAAGAGAAACCCACCCTACAACTAGGCGACAACCTCTATTGAACCGCTGAGTCTGCCTCCCGGTACGAGAAACCAAAGACACCATCTCTTCAATTTACAGATGAAGAAAGATTTTCCCGGGAATTTTCTAAAGAGAAAATGAAAGAAAGTGAAATCTGAAAACTTCTGTTTTCAAGGTACTAAAACCAAAATTAGATTGCTTGAGAGTACTGGAAATAAATCTAATTCGCCTTGCTTCCTCTTTTTAAGGATTGTGATAGATAGATTGAGAAACTCCGTGATATCAAAAAATACCCGCGTTGCTCTGCTTTATATAGAGAAAGTGAGGAAAAGATTGAGGATAGGGGGGGGGGGGTTTCAGACAAGACGCGTCACGTCGTTTCTGATTAGAGAGAGGAAAGCAGTATTGCGTACTCGGTTTTTGGTTGGTCCCAAGTCTCCACTCGGCGAGCAAACCACCAAACACGGTATTTTTATTTTTATTTTTTAAAATTCTGGGTGTAAAAAACACGGTATTCAACTATGTTTCAACGCTAAAAAAATATCTAGAAAAAGAGTGCTGATCAGCTTGTTTCTAGAGAAAAAGGAAATGAAAAACCAAGGAAAACAGTGTGATAAATAATAACGACCCTTTCTTCTCTTTAAGCCTTTTTGGCCAATTGCTTTCTTACTTTTCTTTTTCGCCCTTTTTGGTGAGTATAAAAAGATGATGAAGACTTGAAAATTTTAGTTATGGATTAAGTAAACAATGTTGGAATTAGGCCTCTTTTTTGAATAATTTTGTGTAAAATTATTTTTAAAATTCAAAATTTCATTTGATTTAAAGAGATGAGTGATAATTATGTCGGACAACTTGAAAGGTATAGGATGATCGATCAAAGTTAAGCTATCCAACTTTTGATATAATCAATTTTGATATGCAAATTTTGATATGCATGGTAATATTGATTTCATTATAACTTTAAAGTGATTTTTGAAGATCGAGATAGTTATCCAAAAATAATTTTAGACAAAATTAATGCCAACAAGGCCTTAATTGTTGCTTTTGTAGTAGTTTGAAAATTCCGTGAACCTAATTTGGTTGAAGCCATAGATATTATGATATCTAACCAACTTACAGTTAATTTAAATCCTATATATTAATTAATTTTACCTATTTTTTTAGGAGAAAAATAAATCATTTTACATAATTTATTAGTTAGGTTAGGTTATTAAGTTTTAAAAATCCTCAAAGATATGATATAGTTTTAGTTACATTGATTTACTAAACGAAAAAATGGATTAGGATCGGGTTTGGGTTAGGCCTACTCTAGTTCGGTTTGGATCCGTTGTTGATTGGTTTGCTGCTGATCACGATGTTGATCCATCTAGTGTGGTAAAGTCCACCTTAATATCATACTATAAAGCAACAATCAATAGAAAATTCAATGATCTGAGCTGATTTTAAAAATAAAAAAAAATATAGAAATGCTAATAGACCTCCATATAGTCAATTACAAAACAAAATTTGAAAAACAGACATTGGATTAGAGACCATTCTTATGTTTGTTATGTCTACCAAAAATCACAATGACTCTACCGTTAGTTTCTTAAAAAAAAAAAAAAATGACTGTTAAAAAATGATGATATTTTGATGAACAAAATAGTTCTACTTTTTCACAGTAACATTTTTTTTAAAAAAAATTGACCCTTGGATTATCATGATTATTGCTAAAAAAGTGAGTAGAAACATAGGATTATTACTAATAAATATTTGTCATTTAGTGCTCAAGTGAAGATGGCCATTGGATTCACTCGCGGGGCACGTGGCCCCATATGGATGGATCAACGCCGCAATCAGTAGCGAGCCAATCAACAGTGGATCCAAACGCCTCTAGTTCACGGGAATGGAATTTATCACTCATTGTTCCTTAATACTAAAGGAAGAAACCATATACGTTAATATAGAATCCAATCAAATTAACCGATTAATGAGAAAAAAACTTATGAGCCAAGGTTGCATGGCAACTAGGGTTTCAAAGAAATGATTCGTCTTGATTAAGGGTCTGTTTGTGTCATCTTTTTCTAAAATCACTTTTGGAGGACTATTTATTCACATAATTTTTTAGAGTTATGTTCAAACCATATTTTTACATATTAAAATGTGGCTTTTAACTAGCATAAAAATTAGTTAAAGTACTTTTACCAATTGCTTTCTTACTTCCTTTTTTTTTTCTTTTTGTTTTTTTGCCTTTTTTGGTAGCTAGGTAGATGATGAAGACTTGAAACTTTAGTTATGGGTTAAGTAAACAATGTTGGAATTAGGCCTCTTTTTTAAATAATTTTGCCTAATTTATTTTTAAAGTTTAAAGTTTATTGAAGTCCCTCTATCTTTTGCCACAACCACTTCGAGTATGAAAATTTTATTAAGTATCCTATATCGCCCCTCAAGTTGTCTAGAATTAAGTAATTATCACTCTATCTCTTATATTGATGAAGTAGAATTTTGAGGTCCAAGAGTGATTTAAAAAAAAAAAATCTAATACAATTAAAGGGGTATGGTCCTAAATCAATGCTAGCTCATGCTCACTTTGGCCCATATATATATATATATATATATAT
>JAESVK010000340.1:576682-599680 GCA_017140935.1 Hamamelis virginiana | reverse complement strand
TATTTATTTTAGAGTTTATCTTTTGTCATTAATTATTAACCACTAATTAGTTGTTAATTTTTTGACTAGTTAATGACTAAAAAGTTATTAAACCAAACTCCTAAGGGCATCTCCAGTAGTGCATCTATTTTTTTTCCTTCAAAAGCCAAATTTTGAAGGAAAAAGGTGTTTTTTTCAATTTTGGCTTTGGCTTTGAATGGAGTTGCTCCAATAGTGCATCCATTTCTTTTTGGCTCAACCACATTCTTTCCACTTCTACCCTCATTCTTTCTTATCAATTATATCAACTACCCTTCATTCATTTGCAAGACTCCAACTACCATTATTTTAATTTATCAATAAAAATTTAATATTAAATTGATATTATTAAATTAATAAAAAATAATTATTACATATTTTTCATATTGTTGTACATATTCCAAAAATAATAAAAGAAAAAAACTCAACAAATTTTTTTATAAATAAGAAAAAAAAATAAAACCCTGTATGTTTCACGGAATAGTAGGATCGAAAGTCGTCGGATTCGGAATTGCACGGAATTTGGTAATTTGAATGGAAATGGCGATACGATTAATACTCACTGCTTCGCGGTGATGTATGTCACTTTTTTTCCAAATTCATTCGTTTGTGTAACACCGGTCACAGGATCTTGGCTTATGCTCAACCAAGCTATGCACAACGTCTTGTCTTCTTTCACTGTGAATGTCTTTCCACGCTTAACCCGTGTTTGGGAAGTTGACATTTTTTTCCCTGGCAAAATATAATAAAACTAAATAAAATTTATAAATAACGTAAAGTCACAATTTTTCATATTATAAGGTGCATGAAATGCAGTGATTATTTTGAAAAACCAACCGTTGGACTAGATTACATGCTTATGAATTTCATGTTCGCCAAAAATCACAATGATCCAACAGTTACTTTATAATAGATCAACGGGAATAATTTGGTGACAATTTAAAAAAATATAAAGTCACAATTTTTCAATATGGTTGTTTTAAGAAACTGACCGTTAGATTTCCATGAATTTTGGTGAACATAAAATTCATAGACATTCCTTCTAATCCAACGGTCAGTTTTTTTTTTTTAAAATGCTCTACATTGGGTCCTATATAGCACTTTATATTAAAATTTATGTTACAAATATAATTTTAAAGTACAACGGTTAAATTAAATTCAAACTATAGACAAATATAACGTGATTCTTAAAAAATTAATAAATAAAACAAATTCTCACCTTATAATTTGTGCTGAAATTCTACAAATAATTGTTGATAGCAAATGAGAGGAAGTTGAAATTGAAGTGTGAATTATGTATGCCAATATGTGAGTATTTATAGGAAACTAGAAGATATATCCGTTAGAATATATCCATTGGGTGTGTGAAAGGTTAGCTATCTCTGGTTTGAAAATTGATCCGTTCTGCTGCCTACCTGCCTGCTATTTTTTTTTTTTTTTTATATCTCATTTCACCCGAGACACAAATATCCCACCCTCTCCCTCTCACCCAGCCTTCATCACTCTCATCGTACGACTCGTCTCCTTCCCCTAATCTCTTTCTCTCCTCATCTCTCGCTCCTCATGATCGAAACCCACCAAAACGAAGCCCTTCTCTCTCGCTATCTCCTTCTCTCTCCCAGTCGGTGTTGCTTCTCCCATCATCGGCGACGAATATGCCGATTGAAACCCACAAAACCAGTCGGTGTCTCTTCAACAAACGCCGATCCATGTTCATATCTCTCTCTATCTCTTTCTCTGCTCTCATTCTCTCATTTGGATTTGGCGTTGACCGATCAGTAGAGCGGTCTTCAATGTCCGATCAGTACATCGGCGACACGGAGAGACAAGGGTTCGAGATCGAGATCAAAGCCAAAGATTACAGCTGAGTTTCGAGATCAAAGCCAAAGATTATGGCAAAGAGGAATGTTTGGGAAGAAAGGTATGTTTTTTTTCTCCTCTGCCTTCGGTTTTGGTTCATGAAATACCTCTTTTTTTTTTTTTCTTCAGATTATGGGCATTTTGATTATTTGCTGTGAGATTTTTTATATGAAATTTGTTTTATTTATGCATGAATTTTTTTTATGAGATTTATGTTGCTGTTTGTTTGCTGAGAAAATGCTGGGAAAGTGAGGGAAAGTGAGGGGAATCATCCAACCGTTTTGTTGGTTGATGAGGGCAGTATGGACTTTTGATCCACTTTGCTAAGTTTGGATGCTGCTACAGTTTCCTTCAAATTTGGGCAAATTTGAATATCTACTGTAGCTTCTTCAAATTTGGAGGAAGGGTTTGGATGCACCACTGGAGTGATTTTTTTGCTTCAAAAGCATTCATTTTGGATTTGGCTTTGGCTTTAGATGTACTACTGGAGATGCCCTAATGAGTGTAAGCTGTGGAGGTTAATTGGGGGCATAAAAGGCACACTCAGGGCATAAGCATTTGCTCCTAGGCATAGGCCCAACCCTATACAATTTTTTGAATCATGGGGCATTTCTTGCTTGCCTTGCCTTGAGGTGAACCTCGAGCAAGCCCTAGGGCAAGTTCTTTAAAACTTTACTTACAAAAGCATCTCCATTGGAGAACTTCCATTTGTGCCTCTCATTTCTATATTTGGGAGTACTACAGTGTCAAAATGAAAACTCCTCTTATATTTAAAACTACTCCCATTTTAGTATTATTGTGCTCCAATGAATAGCTCCCATATTTAGCACCATTGTGTTCCAATGAGTTTTAAATTGAAGGAAATCTAATGTGAGTTATTTGGGATGAGATAGACCATTGTCAAAACAATTTCCAAATACGGAAGACACATTGATATCATTTTTTTTTCTTTTTTTCCAGTACCTCCCAAATTTAATAATGGAAACTCTAAATGAGAATCCATTGAAGATGCTTTTAAATTAATAAACAATTTCTAAGGTGACTGATCAACTTCTTCTTTCCATGCCAGTAAAGTGATGGAGATAGAGACATTGGTGGTGGATAAAGTTTGTGATATGTGAGTGCGTGAGTATGTCAGAGAGAAGCGGATACTTTATCACTCGCTTAAGCCTACTTTGTTGAAAGAGTAATATTGTTGTTGCTTTCTTATTGAATAAACGCATTCTTAATCTTCTGCCGAAAAAAGAAAGACTATGTAAGAGAGAAGGTATATTGGTGAAAGCAAAGTGTACCTTTTTTTTTTTTTTTTTATAATTCTATTCGTCTTTCCTCTTGCATCTGTCCAACTTGAAACAGTTATTTTAAAAAACCATTGATACTCCACTTATACGTATCAAGAATGTAAAAAAGTCATATTGATCCTACAGTTGGTTTTTTGAAAGATAGACTGTGACAGTTTTTCACAATTTTTTTTTATTAATTTTTACAATATTTTTCAAAATTACAAAAAACAACCCATAGATCAATATTATTTTTAGCATTCATGATAAGTATAAGTGGAACATCAAATCCAACTGTCGGTTTTTCAAAATACATGTTCCAAATTAGTTAGATGCATAAGGAAAGAAATAAAGGGAGGACGAATGAAATTTTTCTATTTATTTTTTTTACAAAAGAAAAAAGACCAACAAAAGGTAAGCGTATTCTAGATGCCAGAAAACTTGTGATTGGTGTGGGTTTAAAATGTTAGCAAAAAGTCGTGTAAAGTAGGCCCGCCCGAGTTCCATTCATTCAAAGGAATAGAGAATAAGTAGGAAATTTTCCACAAATTTAATAATTATAGAAATAAGTTGAGGCATCTCATTTTAATTTAATTTAAAATTTGGGCAATTCAAATGGGTTCAGACTGATGCATGCTGTAGAGAAAATTTCCAAGTATAAAAACACGGCGCAAGCCAAACTAACCATCAAGCAATGACTTGTGCACATAGTTTGCATTGAGGAGAGAGAGAAAGATTGGGTTGAGTGACTTTTATTGTTACATCAAAGAATGGATGCTTCTTTTGCTACTTGTCTTGTCCCTGTCCACACAAAATATTAGGGGGGTTCAAAAGTCCGCCCAACCTGCTGGACCCGATCCTACCCATCCAGACTTCATCCACAACCCGGGGTCATAATGGTTAGGCGGGTTGGGTTGGGTGGATCTGATGAATTTTTGGCGGATTGATTCGGTTGGCGGATATAGAGGTGATAACCCGCACTAAATCCGTCCCCACCCACCAAATAATTATATATAAATAAGTAATATATTTATATAAAATAAATTTCATTACTACCTTATATTTTTCCTTAATTGGTTATGCTTGCAAGTTAGTATTTTTTTACTTCTTTTGAGATATTTATTATGATAGCTTGAAGATGCACTTATTTTGTTTGATATCATTTCAATTTTGAATGTGAAACCATATGTTAGTTTGTAAAAAAAATTAATAACAATGAACCTTTATTATTATGTATCTAGTATTGTTGTAGGGTAATTTATTTTGGCACTTTAGTTTATTATTATTGGAAGAATTGTTTGGAGTATAGTTTAATTACTAAATAACACAATATTGCATTGTTAGATACTAATTTGAGGTGTTTTTACTTGTTAAAAATGTTTTAGGAACTTTAGGTGTTTATAAAAAAAATAGAAATGCTTCACCCGCTCAATCCGCCCAACTCGCCGGTTGAAACCTGCCATATATTTAACCAATCCGCCAGTTATTGAGGTAGGCGGGTGGGAGAATTAGCCACCCGCCAAGGGTGAGTTGGTTGGCGATTTTTTCTAAAGATATTATCGAAAGTAGAATTATTATTGCGCATTATACAATTTTCTTTTTCGTTTGACCTAATCTGAATTTCTACCAAAACTAATTACTAACTGCCAGTCTCAAATCTTGTTTATGTATCTTTAGCTTTATATAATATTATAATGATGGAAAAAATTATCCAGAAGTCTCTGGGTGTAGAGTTTTATACCATAAGATCCAATTTTATAGTATGAGGTCTCCTAAATTTTTAAATTCCTCTATCTATTTGTTACGTTAAAAAAACTATAGGACATTTAAGCAAAAAAAAAAACTCTTGCCCATAGTAATATATAACCCATATCTTAGGAACTTATAGATATAAAACCTTACAAATATTATAGAGGATAAAAAACAATCCTTCTATTCAAACATGAAAAGCCCATTGAAAAAAATAAAGGGAGTCATCATTTGGGGATAAAAGCCCATAAAAAATAATAATTAAAGGGAGTTGTCATTTAGGGATGGCAACGGGCAGGGTGGATTTTCCACTCTCCCATCTCTGTCCCCGATTATAAAACTATTCTCCATTCCTGCCTCGCTATTTCAATAACAAATTCAAAATATAATGCACTAAATATGCTTCGAAAGGGTTCAAACTTGTATTTTAATAGTCTAAACCACTAAATTGCATATTGATTGTAATATACTTTTAAAATAAATAATCTTTCAACGGCTTCCTCAAATGGATCCACTTGAAATAGCAAGAGTTATATTAAATATTTTGAAAATTAATCGTTGAATGAGATATTCTTCTTATATAGATTATGCATGCCCAAATCACATTGATCCAATAGCTATTTTTCAAAACAAGAATTATGAATTATAAAAAATTGTAACAATTTTCGATGATTTTTTGTAGTTCATCTAAAAAATAGGACTTTTTAAAAAATTAATCGTTTAATCAATATGATTTTTTACATATATATGATGTGTCATGTGTACACAAATATACCAGTCATTCTATTATGAGGCCCACCTTACGCAAGGTTGCGTAAGGTCGTGATCCGACGGTTGGTTTCTAAGAAAAATGACTTTGAAAAAAACTGGAATTTAATCCAATCATTAGTTTATCAAAATACCTATTCCATATTCGTTTTACAAATCATATGTCAAACTATGGATAAGGTGGAGTGCGTAGGACCAATTGTAGAATTTTTTTTTGAAAAATTGACCGTTGCATTAAATACAATTGTTATGAATTTCATGTTCGCAAAAAATTATAGTGATCTAACGGTCAATTTATGACAAATGTTCATGAAAAATTATAAATTCTTCGAAATGTCACAAAAATAACCGTTGGATTATTTATATTTTTGGTGAGTATGTAATTTATACGAAGTGCATCTAATCCAACGGTCAGTTTTTCAAAATTTATATTGTGTTTTCCCCTACAGACAGTAGACTAGAGGGAAATTCAGCATCCTACCTTCTGATCATTCTTGAAGTTTTGGGAATGTGCCCGTTTACATCGCGTATAATTCTAAGAAACTCTCTCAGAAATTACATTCCACCAAAACATCTGATAGCAAATGCAGGAAAGCTAAACAAACGTAGGCAAACAGAGGAGTGATTTGGCCCTGGAAGATCCTCCTATAACAGATGCAGCACTAATGCTATAACGGATCGTGAAGCCAAGAGTTTCCCAGACTAGTGTATGGCTAAACATGCATCAGCTTCCCTTTATTCATCTCACTTGTAACTGGGTCACCTCTAAGAGAAACTCGCACTGATGAGCCAACAACCAAATGTTCCCTTCAAATTATTTCACACCAAAATACCGCCAAGATTGTATTACAAGGCAGACGCTGCTCCTATAATAATCTCTGGTATTTTACTCCTATCAAAGGTGCAGCGAGCCAGCAAGAATACATTTTCAATGACTAACAACCCTGGCATCAAAACCAAGCCTGAAAAAAATTATGTATTTTTAGTAGTTTTTGATGTGGTCTTAAGGCATCAACGTAGATAGAATCATAATACAAATGGAAGTAAATAAGAGGTATTGTCAAATTAAACCAGAGATTGGGAGAGAGAGCTATCTAAAAGTATGCCATTTTTAAATTTCCTTGACGAAATATTTTATTTTCCTATGGATAAGTGAAAAAATAGAAAGGAAATCCAATAGTTTAAATTTTTGGAACTTGCAACTAGCAGGTCACACCCAAAAAAAAAAATTCAAAATGATGCCTGTCACAACAACATTGCCAGCTCTGCCAAAAAATGTGTGAGAAAACCCCAAAGGAATCTCCTATTCGCTGCACCTCATTGAGACTTCAGAGAAACTCAAATCCCATTCCTCTAAGCAGGGCAGTGATCAACAGCACCGAAATATGGTTGTCATTGGATTACTATTCTTCAACCTAAAAGCAAAAATAAAATTAGATGCAATTTAACAAGTTCGTTTTGACAGTTGGATGCTAAAATTTTGAAAATAGAGATTAATGTTTAGGATCAACAATCATAGCAAAGTTAAGAGTTGAATATTACACATGAGATTATTTAGGAAACTTTTCTCTTTGAAAACATAAAAGAGATGGACAGAGAGAGAAACAGAGGAGAAGAAAAAGATGATGATGAAACCAAAAAAAATGCTGATAGAAATGAAGGGGTATCTATTGTCAAATTTATGTCACAAGTATTTCAACCAGCACTTGTAAGAAGGAAATTCTGCACAAGTATGCATAACCAAAAAGCAAATATCCTGACATCCCAACAAAATATTTTGGACCAACCCAAAAGTATGTCCCTACTTGCTAGCAGTTACTCAGAAAAGTTGGGAATCCCTAGAGAGATTAAGAACCGAATGTATCAGGAGATCCAGTCCATAACCACCAAATATTCCTAAATGAAAAGATGCAATAAAAATCCCTTCAAAACATTTTAATGCCATGCTTCAAGTTGTCGTTGGTAAAGTTCCTGGTGTTTCTTCAGACAAAATCAATGCTCAAAAGTAGACAACTTTGTAGCTAAATTAATCTCTATACTCTGTTATCTTCATGTGATCCTTGAAAACAAAAAACCTAAATGAAAAATATGAAACTCGCATTCTGAGACTCCCTTCAAAAAGTGACTTTCATCATATTAAAGTAGTCACCTCACAGACCATAGTTAGTTACCAAAAGAGTACACTTCCACAGATCCAACTGGGTTTCTACGCTCCCTGACTCATTGGTAAGCTCATTGTTGTGCCAATTGTGATAGTGACTTCCTACTAGAATTGGAAAGAGCATTCCCAACAACCACCCCCACCCCTTTCTTTTTTTCCCTCTCCCCCCGCTTCCCTTGCCCTGGGAAGAGAGGGTTGGAATTTGGCAATTGGGTTGCAAAACCCAATATTTGGCAATATGTGGGGATATAAGTTGAAGGCCTAAAAAACAACTGGAATTAACAAGGCGCTATTTATTTTTCATGATCGCAAGGAAATAGAATTGAAACTGCATTTTCAACTGAAAGATATTTTTGGTACCTAATGCTAAAAGGATGCAATCTACTACAACGAACCATGCAATCTACACTTGGTTCTCACACAATATCCTTAGAGATCTTAATTATTGCAAAACCCCAAGGTTGGTTCCCATATCAGCTTTGATATGCGCGCGCGCTCACAATGCCCACACATATTCTCAAATTACACAAAATATTTTCAGATCAAACAAAACAACTTCAATTTATTCCAAACTGAATTTGAATTACCCCAACAATTTAGATTGGGCACAATGTTGCAGATGCAATTTCGGCAAGAAAAGGGAGGGAAAAAAGAAAGCATCGCTGCAACATTAATGACAATTCCGAGTTCAGTCTACGCACCTTTAACTTCAGTTATCAAATTTTCTATGACAGCCATGGAACAGCAGAGTCTCGCCCTCAAAGCTATGGATTTAACAACTCCCTGAATAGATATCAGCTCTTCATGAAACTCTGGATGCAACAACAATAAAGAGAAATGTTCATCTAGCACCAACCCAATACATTTCACAATGTTTTCAACTGTAGGAACCCATTCACAAATCTTCAAACCCAACATTGATGACGCTTTTGAACAAGGTCCTGCTTGTGGAAACCTCTCATACTCGTTCAACCACTTCTCCAAGTATCGAATCAAACCCATAATCTCTGAACCATTCAACTCATTAATGGCAGAAGTCAATATCAATTCATCAAGATTTGCCGACGCTATCAAATAATGCAAACACAGCTCAGAAACCGAGAACCCGTCATATGCAATCATAAGCAGAATTGAAGCTTCATTTGCCATGCGGACTTTCTTCCCTTTAAGACGCTTATCTGTTGCCTTCTCAATAGCTAGCTGATGAGACTTGAGTACCAATGAAAAGAAAAAGAGAAAGAAAGAGAAAGAAAGAGAGAGAAAGAGAGAGAGAAATTAGAGAAATCAGAAATTAGGGAGAAATATTATTATTCTTCAAGTCTGAATCAAAATAAAGGGTTCATTCCCTTTATATAGAAAAACAGTCCTACTCTTACTAGGAAACTAATTAAAGAGAATAACAACTAAAATAGAAGTATCCTAATTAAATAAAGATTCTACTCTTACTAGGAAACTAATTAAAAGAGAATAACAACTAAAATAGAAGTATCCAAATCAGCTAATCATCCCTATGGCGGGCCCTTCTAGTATAGGTCTTCCAAGGTCGTGGGCCCTGTGGGTCATGATCCACATCAATTCCCCCCGGCTGAGAAAAACTCTCCTCCGGAGAGTTAGAACGTTGATAAACCTCCAAAAGATCAGGATCAAGGCGCCGACACTCATCTTCTGTAATCCATGTATTCTCAATATCAGGACGATCCCTCCAGCGGACAAGATACCGTCGGTAAGGACCACCATGTGACAAAATAGTCTGGTCATCAATAATATCGTCAATCTGATCGGTACGCGGAAGTCGTAGGCGTGGGATAACAGGCACCGGAACTGTGGTAGTAGAAGAGGTAGAGCCACCTGTAGATAAACCTGGCACAGTAGGAGGCTCAAAAGTGCCTCGATAAGGAAACAAATCCTCAACATTGAAAACAGGATTAATATTCATATCAGAGGGTAAGTCAAGTAAATAAGCATTAGATCCCAATTGACGAATGATACGAAATGGTCCGGTGGCTCGGGCATGTAGCTTTTTGAAGGAGTGTTTAGGATAACGAGCAGGGTGGATACGCACCATAACATAGTCTTCTTCATTAAAATCCAGTTTCCTACGATGAACATCAGCAGATAATTTGTACTTTTCATTATTTAAAGTAATTTTGTGACGAATGTCAGCATGGAGATCATGAATGTGTTGGGCAAAGATATCAGCAGAGGTAGAAGGCCGATAATCAGGGGGAAGGGAAACAAGGTCAATGGGTTGGCGAGGGGAAAGACCATAGACAATTTGAAAAGGACTCTTACCAGTTGATCGATTAACAGATCCATTATACGCAAACTCCGCAGTAGGGAGAATTAAGTCCCAATTCCCATGACGGTCTCCTACAAGGCACCTAAGCAAATTTCCTAGACTCCTATTAACAACCTCAGTTTGCCCATCAGTCTGAGGATGAAATGCTGCAGAAAACTTAAGTTGCGTGCCAAAAAGCTTCCAAAGTGTTTTCCAAAAGTAACTAACAAACTTGACATCCCTATCAGACACAATGGAAGTCGGTAAACCATGGAGACGCACAATTTCCTTAAAAAATATCTTGGCCACATGAGAAGCATCAGCCGTTTTGCTACAAGGAATAAAGTGGGCCATCTTAGAAAACATATCCACGACAACTAAAATGGAATCATGTCCTCGAACGGTTTTGGGCAACCCTAAGACAAAATCCATACTAACATCTTTCCAAGGCTCATGTGGAACAGGTAACGGAGTGTATAACCCGGTATTTTGTTTGGTAGCCTTAGCTAACTGACAAGTACGGCACTGAGAGACAACTCGGGTGACGTCTTTCCTAAGAGAGGGCTAATAAAACCTATCCTCTAGCAAATCAAAAGTTTTGTGCCTACCAAGATGACCAGCAAGACCTCCAGCATGTAATTCCCAAATAAGAAAATCTCTAACTGAAGTGCGGGGAATACACAACCTAGGTCCGTGAAATAGGTAACCGTCTTTGATAAAAAAATCAATATGGTCATGACGGAACCCATCCTGAATCTCTTTATAAAGAATGCCAAAATCAGGACAAGTAAGATACTCATCCTTAAGTCTATCAAAGCCTATCACCTCAACACTAACAGCCTGAAGAACTGTGATGACTCGACTAAGGGCATCTGTTGGCCCATTGACTCGACTAAGGGCATTAGCTGGGCCATTTTCAACTCCTGGACGGTGGTGAATAACATAAGGGTACTCCTGAAGGAACTGCACCCACCGTGCATGTTTCTCACTCAACTTCTTTTGGGATTGGAGGCACCTCAAAGCCTGATGATCAGAATAGAGGACAAATTCCTGAGGCAACAAGTAATACCTCCAATGCTTGAGTGATTGTACGACAGCGTAAAACTCCTTTTCATAAACAGTATATCGTTTTCGAAACTCATTGAGTTTCTCACTGAAGTACGCTATAGGATGGCCTTCTTGACTAAGGACTCCACCAATTCCAACCCCTGATGCATCACATGAAACCTCAAAAACTTTAGAAAAATCAGGGTGTTGTAAAACTGGGGTTTCAGTCATTTTCTGCTTAATGACTGCAAAAGCTTTAGAAGCAGCATTAGACCATTTGAACTCCCCTTTCTTCAAACACTCTGTAATGGGAGCCATAATGGTACTAAACCCCTTAATGAAACTCCTATAGAAAGTGGCTAACCCATGGAAACTACGAGTCTCAGAAATAGAGGTAGGTGTAGGCCACTCCCTAATAGCTCTAACTTTCTCGGGGTCAGCCGCAATACCTGACGCAGAGACAATGAATCCTAAGAAGGTCACCTCGGTCTGCAGGAAAGAACACTTCTTAAGATTAACATAAAGTTTCTCTCTTTGAAGTGTATCAAAAACTAAGCGAAGATGACCGAGATGGTCTTCCTTAGACCGGCTATAAATCAGAATATCATCAAAATAGACCACCAAAAACTTCCCTATGAAAGGGCGAAGCACCTGTGTCATAACTCTCATAAATGTACTAGGTGCATTGGATAATCCAAATGGCATAACAAGCCACTCGTATAATCCATCCTGAGTTTTAAAGGCGGTCTTCCACTCATCGCCTGGTCTAATCCTAATCTGATGGTAACCACTGCGTAGGTAGATCTTGGAGAACCACTGAGATCCAGCCATCAAGTCCAACATATCATCAAGACGAGGTATAGGAAACCTGTACTTGACGGTGATTTTGTTGATGGCACGACTATCAACGCACATTCTCCAAGAGCCATCCTTTTTAGGGGTCAAAAGGGCTGGAACAGCACATGGGCTCATACTTTCTCGAAGGAATCCGTTCTCTAAAAGACCCTCGACCTGCCTATTCAACTCTTCACGCTCCCTAGGATTCATCTTATAATGAGGCAGGTTAGGTAACTGAGATCCAGGAACAAAATCTATGGCATGCTGTATATCCCTCATGGGTGGCAACTCACTAGGTAACTCATCCGGTATGATATCTCTAAATTGCTCTAATAAGGGAGTGACCTCAGGAGGAGGTTCAATAACCTTTGCTAAAGGAACCGGGAGTAATGGCTGAGCTAGAAGCGCTAAAACTATGCCAGACTCTTGTCCTTCCCGCACAAACTCCTTTCGGGTAAGGACATGGATATGGTTTTTGAGAGGAGGTGGAGAGGGATTCTTAGCCTTAGGAACTTTACTTGGGGAAGAAGGTTTGGCAGGAAGCAATCGAATAGATTTCCCGTTATGCCTAAAAATGTACGAGTTATCCCTCCCGTGGTTGGTCACATCCAAGTCAAAAAGCCAAGGACGACCAAGCAGAATATGAGCGACATCCATAGGAAGGACATCGCACCAAATCCTATCAGAATAATCTCCCATCTGAAGAGGAACTAGACACCTCTCTGAGACTGGTAAAGAGGTCTTATCTACCCAAGCTACCCGATAAGGCTGAGGGTGGGGTTCGGTCTTTAGCTTCATCCTAGCTACACCGGCTGTGGAGATCACATTCATAGTACTGCCACCATCAATCACAACCTTACAAACTTTATCTCCACAAGTGACAAAGGTGTGAAAGATGCTCGTGCGTTTCCAATCATTCTCCCCTAAAGGAGTAGACAAGATGCACCGCATAACAGCAAGATGGGACTGCTCCTGCTCATCATCGAGCTCAAGATCCCTCTCAACATCAGAAGTCTCCTCAGGAGGGGCATAATCTGCAAAAGCAGAAGGATCATCTGATTCCTGATCAAGAATGAGGGTGCGGTGGGGACAACGGGCAGCAATGTGACCCATATTATGACAGTGGAAACACTCAATAGCAGAGCCACTTGGGCGACTGCTAGCACCGACGACTTCCTTTCCCCTAGAAGTGCTAGACCCTAGATTAGATTGGGTACCCCCCCTTGAAGGAACAGACTGAAGTGGTGGTTGATACTGACGAGACTCCCCACCTTGGGAAGCTAAACGCCTTGGGTTAGGAACCCGAAGGAATTTCTCTATGTCCCGGGCCTTATTATAGGCCTCCTCTAAGCTATCAGGAGAGTATAAGGTGACTTCTCTCTTGACATCTAATCTTAACCCATTGACATATTTAGAGAGAGTCACCAAAGGATCCTCCTCTATCTCACACCGTCCCATAAGACCCTTAAAACGCGAGGTGTAATCCTCAACACTGGCGGTGCCCTGTCTTAGATTATGCCACTGTTCTAATAAAGTCTTTCTATGGGAAGCAGGGAGATACTTCTCCTTTAACCTTCGTCTCATCTCAGCCCAAGTGACTAGTGGACCCTCTCCTAAGCGATCTAATTTACGCAACACACCCTGCCAATAGCATTTGGCGTTGCCTGACAATTTCATCCTAGCAAAATGAACACGCTAAGAGTCAGTCATTCCATACCAGTCACAGTATTCCTCTATATCAGTCAACCAATCGAGAAAGACGATAGGATCAGTCCTACCATCAAAACTGGGAGCGTCAAGCTTCACCCTCGTGGTGATATCTCTAGGCTCGTCATGAAAATTCCTAGGCTGTCTATTTTGGGCATCCGGATATCTACCACGGTGTCCTCTCGGCCTATAATCATATTCTAAATCATCCTCAAATGGATCAGCAGGAGGACCAAAGTCCTCTACATGTTGCCTAGGGACTGGGACTTGTCTAAAACGATTAGGGAGGGGAAGGATTCCTGCATGAGGATCTGTGGGCCGCCCATTAGGTTATTGAACGATTGGGGAATCATTGGCAACATCCCCGGAGTCATCAACTCTATCCTGAACTTTAGACTGGGCTAATTCCTCCCTAAGTGCAGTGATGGACGCACGGAGTGTGGTAAACTCAATCTTAGTATCACGATCAAATCTGGCAAAAGACTCTTTCAAAGTGGCTATGTCCTGTTGGACAGTGGTCATGTCTTGCTCTATAGCGTTGCAGCGGTCAGTCAAAGTCATGGTGTAAGGTAATGGTGAAAATGAGGTTGGTGGGTAAATGGGTGGGTAGTAGCTGACACGTCTTAATTACTTAAATTAGAAAGCCAAAGTATCACTTATGAACACTGAAGAAAACTGAAATAAAATGAAGAAAAAGATGCAAGCTGCGTGCTGATGTGTCCTACAAAGACAGTTTATATGGACTAATGCAAAGGGTAGGATAAGTGTCCCTTACTCGCTCGGTCCAATCGATATACCTAACCACATGTGACATCAGGAATGCCGCGTGGGTCCAACAGTACGTGATTGGTCCGTTTGATATACCCTAAGGTACTTGGCAAGAAGGGTGAAGGCTTTCGCATACATGGAACCCGAGAGTCAAAGAAACCGGGCCCAGGGCTAGGCTCATCGTTGGCTATAGCATACAACGTCCTAAACATGCAAAGTCAAGGCGCACACAATGCAGGAATTGAAGTCACACAGTCATGGAAATGCAAGTGACTGTTGGGAAAAGAGAAAAAAAAAGGTGGAAAAGGATCTAACACAAATTTAATAAACTATCAACTGATTGAAATAAAATCCACAATTTTCAATGAAAAAGAAGTTGTATACCTTTTACCGAGGCGTAATGAGGTGTAAAACTCCACTGTGGAGGTCGAATTGACCCAAATGGACCTCAAAATCGGAACCGGGACGTCGAAAAATGCTGGGAAGGCTGCAGGGCTAAACCGTAATTTTCCAGAAAGCTGGGGACCAAACTGTAATTTTCCAAAAAGGATGAGGCCCCAAATGGTAATTTACCAAAAAGCTAAGGCACTAAACTGTAATTTTCCAGAATATGGGGCTAAACTGTAATTTTCCAGAAAATCAATGACATCATCTGACACGTGGCGGTCAACGGTCAACGTTTGACCGGGTTGGTCAACGGGTCAACGGGTCGGGTCAACGAATCAGACCGGCGGGTCGTCGGGTCGGGTCCAAGCCGGATGAGCTGAGCCGAGCCGAGCCAAGCCGAGACTGTTGCAGAGAAGCCGAGCCGTCAAGCGCTGAAGGCGTGGCTGTATGTGGCGCGTGGATCTGACGCGCGCGCATAGATCTCACGCGCCGAGGCACAAGTGGCGCGTGAAGGCGCGTGGCTGACTTTTCCGGTGAGTTTTTTCTGCCGGCGGTGATTTCGGCACCTGGGGGTCTGTGTGGAGGTGGTCCGATGGTGTGGCAGCCGTGTATGGCGGTGTTTTGTGGTTGTGCAGGGGGTGCGGGACTCTTGTTTTATATATATATATATATCTATATATATATATATGCAGGAGATAGTGTGGGTTCCAAGCACTTCGAATATGGTGATTATGGAGGCTGCGAATGGGTATGATTCGAATATGGTGAATATGGAGGCTGCAAGTGGGTATTTGATAGCGAAAAGTTGGATCGCAGTTATGCTCTGATACCAATTGATGAGACTTGAGTACCAATGAAAAGAAAAAGAGAAAGAAAGAGAAAGAAAGAGAGAGAAAGAGAGAGAGAGAGAGAAATTAGAGAAATCAGAAATTACGGAGAAATATTATTATTCTTCAAGTCTGAATCAAAATAAAGGGTTCATTCCCTTTATATAGAAAAACAATCCTACTCTTACTAGGAAACTAATTAAAGAGAATAACAACTAAAATAGAAGTATCCTAATTAAATAAAGATTCTACTCTTACTAGGAAACTAATTAAAAGAGAATAACAACTAAAATAGAAGTATCCAAATCAGCTAATCATCCCTATGGCGGGCCCTTCTAGTATAGGTCTTCCAAGGTCGTGGGCCCTGTGGGTCATGATCCACATCACTAGCAGTGCTTGACTCTCCCATTCCTTCTTCACCGCAACCATACTAGTACAAGCATCCTTAGGCGGGTATCACTACTGAAACAAAACCATAGCAGAGTTATTTGAACAGCCAATAATAAATTTTGAATTAATAAAACTTCAAATAAATTCTCAATAAATATTTGAAATGTAAGACATTAAATTACAATTTTGCACCTCACAAGCTTATGGCCATAATTGTAGAAGCGTCTCTCTGAAACATATCACAAACTCCTATTGGCATACCTTAAAAAGCAATAACCCCAAAAATAAAACACTTCGAAAACTTGACTATACAAAACCATTAAAAAAAAAAAAAATCCACCATTCCATATAAAAAGCAATGAGAATGGAACAAAGAAGTTTGGAAAAACACATTTCAGAATCTCAGATACATGGAGGGTCTTCATGAGACAAGATTTCCATTGTATACACAATTTTCTCCTCCCTCTGCACACACAGATGGCTGTAAGCCTCCAGATAGCAAGGGAGAGTAAAAATAATCATTGTACCATACTGTCTTAGCAAAGGAGTTAATTAAGCAAAACAACAACATATGTTAGATTGGATCTGTTTCTAATGGGAACTGATGGAAAGACAAAGTAGGTGGATGGGATGAGACTTTAGATCATGTTGTATGATTTAAACATCTTCACTAATCATTGACCAAAGATACGAACCATTGGAACTAACAGCACCCATAAGAGACAGCATATTCTACCTACGAGCCAGCAACACTTGGCATTTTTAAATATTTAAATTTGATGAACCAGCATCAGGAAGAAGAATGACATCCCAAGTTCCCAACCAGAAGCAACAAACTCCAAGAATAAACCTTCACTGCTTATTGGGTGCTATTCTCACTGGCATTAAGCGTGCAGAAAATTTGCACAATAATCAATGTAGCATCTTGCACCCAAAATGCTTGGGAGGACATTAAGAGATATCAGAGAGAACTACTATACTTAACCCAAGCTCTTAGATTGCAATAAGTTCAGCAGTGGATCACAAAATCTTGGTGAAATCTATGAATAGACCATAATAACCTTTTTTTAGCCCGAATTTTGTTCTACCACTAGATATGCAATTTAAATATAATGAATTGCCTACAAAATGTACAGCGATATGCCTACAAAATTTATTAATAATATTGCTGTCCACCCAGTGATTTGGGTCTATAAGTTTATGAGAAATTAGGTTTAGGAGCTCTCTATAATTAGTATAGCATGCAAAGGTTTAGTAGTGTATCCTCTTCCTTCACTAATGACATTGTTTTCAGATTAGCAAGTACCCCAGAAGGAAGCAACTTCGATTCTGTCAAAAGAACTGATGAGATAAAGAATCTTTATGAACAGAATGTCATTCTGTAACATGAATTGCTCCATCGGCAGGATGAGAAAGGACCTCAATACATGAATGCATTTCAAGTAAACCACAACCAACCGATCCCTCCGACTGCTAACAAAAAATACAATCCGTTACAAGGTCCTTGAAGCATGTTGAGACTTTGCTGTTTCCCTCAACACAGCACCCACAATTGCTGCCTGCTCAAGACATTCAGCCTTATGCAATGCATCTAAAAGAACAACACAAGTTTTGGTATAGATATGACAGCCCTTCAACCGAGTTTCCTCAAAGAGTGTGTATGCATCCATTGCCCTATTTGCGTTGCTTAAGCCTTCTATCATAGCATTATAACTAGCAGAATCAGGTATCCCTCCATTTGCCTTGAACCTCTCAAAGAGCCCCCTAGCCTCAAATATGTCCCCAGCCCTCGCAAGCCCCGAGATCATGGTAGTGTAGGTGGCCATGTTAGGTTTTAACCCTTGCTTCTGCATCTCTTGCCAAAACACAAAGGCCTTGTTGAACTTTCGAATCCTACAAAGACCATTTATGATAATGCTGTAAGTTATGGAGTTGGGAGGGCACTTCAAGTCTTTCATAGACTGAAAGCAGACAAGGGCTTCATTAATTTCCTCTGCCTTCACTAGTGCATCAAGTAAGCAATTCCATGTGTATACATTAGGTGTCAAACCTTTCTGCATCAATTCTTCCATGATTAGATGCGCCTCATCAATTCTACCCACCTTCCCAAACCCATCAATAAGACTACTGTATAATACTACATTTAAATCAATTCCTCTTGATTTTGCTTCTTCAAAGAGCATATAGGCTTCATCAAGCCTGTCAATCTTGGCAAGCCCATCAATGACAGAACCATATGTAACAACAGTGGGCGGGTAACCCTTCACCTTCATTTCCTCCAACAGCTGGTAAGCTTTGTTCACCATACCTGACTTGCAGAATCCATCAATAACAATGTTGTAAGCAAAAGTGTCCAGAACACAACCTTGTTCCTTCATTGCATAGAACAACTCATACGTCTCACGAGCAAAACCTGCTTTTACAAGGCCATGAATAAGTATAGAATAGCTCCGTGCATCTGGAAAAAATCCCCGAGCCTTAATTTCCTCAAACAAAGCCCTGCCTTTTTCAGTTTCACCAGCTTTGAACACACAATCCATGTAGGTATTAAGGAGGGTCAGGTCCGGAGAACAGCCCCTATGGACCATTTCTTTGTAGATCTTGTGTCCATCCTCCTTCCTGCCACACTTGAAGAAATTTCTAATGAGGGATGTATAGGCAACAGCATCTGGAATGTGATCATTATCTAACATCTTTTCATATAGCTGATAGGCATCATCCACTCTGCCATGTCTGCCCAAGCCATTTATCAGAGAACAAAATGTAACAGCATCTGGAGTGCAGACTTTATGATCTAACTCTTCAAATATAGAACAAGCTTCGTCAAGTTTTTGAGCCTTACACAATCGATCAATCATTATGTTCACAGTCAAAACATTAGGAAATAAGCCAGCTTCTTTCATGGCATCCTGTATCTCCAAAGCAACCTCAAGTTTTCCCGCTTTGCAAAGCATGTCTATAAGAATATTATAGGTCGAAAGATTTGGCACTGCATCTTTCTTCATATCTTCAAAGATCCTTAAAGCTTCCTCTACTCTCCTCTTCTTCCCAAGGCAAGTAAGAATGCAATTATATGCAATCACACTTGGAATGCAACCCTTTCCTTTTTGTCTCTCGAGTAAACTGTATGCTTCATCAAACTTTCCAGCTGAGCCATAACCCATGATCATGGTGTTATAAGCATATGCACAAGGGACTTTCCTGTTAAGTTCCATCTGCTCGAATAGCTCCACAGCATCGTCCAGTCTATCAGCTTTGCAGAGAACCCCTATCAAACTCGTATACGTCACATCATCAGGCATTAGACCATGTGCTTTCATCTCATGGAAAAACTTCCAGGCCATATCCACCTTACCCGCCTTACCAAAGCAGTCAATACAAACATTATATAGAACAATATCTGCATCAAAAGAGTTGCCCTTCATCTCATCCAACAAGGAAAGAGCAGCATCAACCCGGCCCTCCCTGGCAAATACACGAATAAGCGTTGTAAACAAATGCACACTTACTTCGTAACCCATCTCCTGCATCTGTTGAAAGAGCATAAGCATGAGATCAGGTTCATGAACCGCAGACAGGGCACCTATTAGAGTAGTATAAGCTGAAAATGCAGGGCGGAATTTGAACTTCCTCATGGTTTGTATAAGATCAAAAGCCTCTCTCAGTTTCTGCGACTTAACACAGCTTACAACTAATTCAATACATGTGTTATTAGATGGACCAAATCCAGCGAGACTCATTTCTTCCAGAATCTGTTCCAGACAATCAAACCTTTTACTCCTACCCATTACCATGAGAAGCGAATTGTACGCTTCAGGACACTGCACTTGGTCAGTTATTCTCTCGGCCCATCGAAAATAGTTAACTGCTAGATTGACATCCTGCAGTCTCTTTAATACACTAATAACTAACTCTGGTTGAGGTTTTTCATCAAGCACTTTAAGTGCATTCTCCAAGGATGGTTCCCAAGGACCACTCTCCAAGATACGGCACACATCATCTACTCTTTGTTTTCCACCTTCAAATTTTCTTGAAATTTCTCGATTACCCCCATCCACTGAGGAAACAGCCTTCCCGTCCATTTCAGAAGAAAAGCCATTATATGAGGATGAGAACCTCTTGCAAATGGTGTAAATGTGACGGCACTTTAGATAAGAATAGAAAACTATTCCTGCAGCACAAAACAAATAACAATGAGCAATTAAAATCTCAAATTCTAAGAAGATGGCAGAAACCATACAATTATATCAATTTCTAGCTTTTGGATATCTCCTTAACCAAGGAAATAAATTTAGCATTCATAGATGGACAAATGATCGAGCAAAAAAGAGTAACTGATGATCGTTAAATGGAAAACTCAGAAATTTAAAAACCCTAAGTTCGGAAAAATCTCTGAAAGTCTAAGACAACTTTACTCAATGAAGAAGCTCCACATGTCTAGTTTACCTTGGTTTCTTGAGAGCATCTTCATCTTTGTTTGCCCAGAAGCTACTATGCTATTGAATCCCCAAACCTATACGTAATGATTTCAAGAAGTTAACAACAACAGCCGTATCACATTGTGGAGTCCAACCGGTCAGATCGGGGCGGCCCGGTTTGTTACGGTATCGGTCAAATGGGCTATCGGATGAGATCATGATTAGTCCATTAAGCTATTAGATCGGATCAGGCCGGTCCATTAAGCTGAAGGATTGTCCAATCCGATCCATTAGACTGGTTCACTATACTAACGGGTCAAACGGGTTAATGGATCGGATCAACTTGGGCTGGACAAGGCTAATGAATCGTTCTAATGGATGGGCTTAATGGATCAAATGGATCAAGCTATTGGATCGCTCTAATGGATCGGCCTAATGGATGGGCTTAACCGATCAAATGAACGGGCTTTTCAATTTTTATTTATTTAAATTTCCTTTACTTTTTTTTTTTCAATTCAAATTTAATGTGTCAAATTATAGTACATGAACATTATAATATTTAAGGTGTCACTAAGTTTAAATTATTTTTTTTTTTCAATTCAATTCAAATTTAAGTTGTCAAATTCATATAATAACACCAACTATAATATGGCAATAAACAATATACTAATAGTAAAGACTAAGGAGAGAGAGAGATAAAGAGTGACTAAGTGAGAGATATAATAATTAATACACTACACTGATACAGAGAGAGAGAGAGAGAGAGAGAGAGAGAGAGAGGCTTAAACTTAAAACAATGAAAAGAATAAAAGGTAAGACTTGTGAGTGTGTGAGAATAAAAGGTTGTGACTTGTGAGTGTGTGAGACAGTGAGACTGCAGGTTTGGTGAGACTTGAAAGAGACCAATACAGATGGATCGGCACGGTGGATTAGTTCTCTGGATCGGATCGGACCGGCGCTGCAGTGGATAGCGGAGGAGGCTGGATAGGCACGGTGGACAGCGGATGAGGCAGGATCGGAGTCTAGAACTGCAGTGGACTGCGGAGGAGGCTGGATCAGACGTGGATTTGCACGGTGACTACGAAGGAGGCTGGATCGGAGGTGGATCGGCATGGTGACTGTTCCTCCCTATTCGATCGGCACAGTGGGTGACTGTTCTCTTCTTCTTCTTTTTTTCTTTTTTTTTTTTCCTTTTTTGGCAAATGTTCAGTATTTGACTCTGTGAGAGAGAAAAAGAGAAAGAGATTGAATTTTTTTTACGCAAACTTGGAGAGAAAGACAGTGAGAGATTGAGTGATGGTCTGAGGGACTGTGAGAGATTGAGTGAGGGATTGTCGGATTGAGATTGTAAATGAGTCTTTTTTTTTTTTTAGGCAAACTAACAGCTAGAGTGATAGAGATTGAATAGAGATGCGAAATTGCGAATGGCTGAATGTGTTTTGTTTTTTGTTTTTTTTTTTTTTTTTTCCTGCAAACTAACAGTGGGAGTGAGAGAGATTGAACAGAAAGATGAATGGCCAAATGTATTTTTTTTTGGCAAACTAACAGTGAGAGTGAGAGTGAGAGAGATTGAACAGAGAGGTGATTGAACTGAGAGAGATTGATTTTGTTGTGAGGATAGAGATGATTTTAATTATTTAAAGATTGAAATTTGGAGAAAGATCAAATACCCCTACAATATGGTCGTTTTATGACTATTAGAGTGGGCAAAAGTGTAAAAAAATTGAAAAAAAATCAAATTCCATCAGTTATATGTAACCGGGTCTACCGGGCTTAACGAATCGGACCTAACGAATTGGGCCTCACGGATTGGACTAATGGATTGGCTTCGGATTGGACTGGGCCGGCCCATTGGTCAAAAAACCTTAGTCGAATCCGTCCATTGACTATGGATCGGATCAGCCCAGTCCATTAGTTATCGGACCGGATCAGGCCCGATAAATGCGTATAAAATGACTTTGTAACTTGCAACCAATGTAGGGTGAATGCATACCATTTAGAATATATAAATTTCATTTGTTATTAAGAAGATGAGATAGGGGCCACTCTCCGGTAAAATGGCCACTCTCCGGTAAAATGGTAAAAGTCTTGGGTTGTCAAGTGCAAATATGTAGGTTCAAGTCTTTGTGTAAAATTAAAGGTTGAGATGATATTCGTCTCACTCTCCCAGGATCCCACTATTTAGTACCAAGTACCAACACTGGATAATGGCCTTATTCATCAATAATATGAGATACTGTGAATGAAAGTAGTTAAAGGACAGAGAGTGTTCATACTGCAACAAATAATTGATGTAACATGCCCCTGCATAGGCGTAAGCTGAACTATCTTTCAGAGGCCAAAGAATCCAAGAACCCTAATACATATATATATATATATATATATATATAGAGAGAGAGAGAGAGAGAGAGAGAGAGAGAGTTATGATATAGTCAGCTAGTACTGATTTCGATCTAAGTTAGTTAAACACTTATTGCCATTAGATCATCTCATCACTTAAAAA
>JAESVK010000340.1:553138-571682 GCA_017140935.1 Hamamelis virginiana | reverse complement strand
CCCTCGGCAGCCGCGGAGGCGGCTACTCTCTCATTTCAGTCACGAACTGTCATTTTAATCGGTGGTATGTTCTTTGCCGGAGGTACATAGTCTAGATGAGGGAGAGGAGAGGATCTGATGAGGGAGAGAGAAGAAGAATGGAGAGGAGAGATGCGCAGCTTCGGCGACGGTATGTTCTTCGCCGGAGGTACATAGTCAAGATAAGGGCGATGATCTGATCTGATGAGAGGGAGAGAGAAGAATGATGGAGAGCTGCCCACATGATTTGGGTGAAATTTTGCCTTTTTTTTTTACCCGCCTCATCTTTTTACCTTGAGATGTACACGCCTCATCCTAGCTGTCCCTTATAATCGACCGTAAACATGTATATACAACCGGCATGATAGCAGAATTTCTGTATATATATATATATATATATATATAAAAACTGTTGTTATCAGGTGCACCTGATGCTCCTTGCATCTGGTGCACACCTGATAGCCGTTAGATCTCATGAATGGCTGAGGTCTATTCATTCATCACGCGGATCCTTGCGCGACCCAAACCAAGTGAATAGCCCCAAATCACGCCCAACTTTTCCTTTCCCTCTTCTCATTTTCGTTCCCCTAAAATCAAAGCAGCAGTCTCACCTAAGCCTTCCACGAAGGACGAAAAGGTCATCCCATCGGTCGTCCCTGCTGCTCCAGCCGTTGATGCTCTGGTCACTGCTGCTTCGGTCGACGGGCTCATCCCGATGCATAGCTTCGGTCATCGCTGCTCATCCGGACGCGTAGCTTCTTTTTCCATCTCGCCACTGCTCTGGTCGCCGCTGCTCATCACGCCGGTCACCACTACTCAAATGATCCAGGTATTTTTATTTTTCATAAAACAAGTGTTGAAGACACTCTAACTGTTGAAACTCTGGCTAGAGTTTTTTTATTTTTCTTTTTCATTCTGATCCAGCTATTTTTATTTTTCATTGAACAAGGATTGATGTTAAGAAATTGATTATGAGTTGTTGATACTCTGGCTGCTCAACAAAATAATAGGTAGGGCAACTACTAATTAGTGAACAAACAACAAGAATAAAAGATTTAAAACTATGAAATCCCCTAAGCAACTGCCAATAAAGAAAATTAATGTCTGCAATATGATAACATGAAGGCATATTATGGATAACATCAGCAATAACACCACCTATTTCCTTTTTGTGTTAATATTTTGATGTGCTATAACCCTTGCCTCTATAGTGGCCTAAAGGCCAATATTAAATTCAGTTTTAATATACTATCCTTTATAATGCATAACAAAATAAGGAAAAATAAGGGGATAGATTCTAAACATTTTTCTAATTGTTAAATTGCACCGTATTTAGAAACAAACAATCCAGATTGATAATTGTCAGAATACTAGTGGTTTATGGAAAGACTACTTTCTCATAAGCAAAGCATCAATGCCAAACACATGCTATAACTTAAACCTGCCTACATGAATTTACAGGGAATTGAGCAACACCCATACTATGTAAAGAGGCTGAAGTAAAGCAGCTGTTTGATTGGGTATTTTGTTCGAGGATTTGATTGGGTATTTTGTCAAAGAAGTAAAACAATATTTTCATTTGTTATGCTATTTTCTCAAGATCATGAGTGATTTTCAATATGATTTACTTAAAACCTTTGGTTCTGTATATAGGCAATGAACCGAGTGACAATGAAGTAAAGCAGTTGGTTCATGATGTGGAGAAGTACACGTTTGCAAACCATATATTTTGGGGCCTATGGGGCATAATCTCGGTAGGCACAAAAGAGGCTGTGAATTTACTGTCACTATCTGTTTGTATTTGTATGTGAGAGAGATTCAACATGGATTAATTTTCTGTTGTTCTGCAGAGTTATGTGAATAATATTGACTTCAATTACAGGAGTATGCGAGGCAGAGGTTTCGGCAATATTGGTTGAGAAAGCCCATTCTTTTGGGTTCTTCATGAGTTAGTTTTGGGACAGTGTAAATTGATGTTAAGCATCTGATGCATGTTAATTGTGTAAAATTCATGTAGAAGTGTAGTCACCAACTTTATTGTTGGTTTTAACTTTTAAACTTATGATATTTGAATTACAGGACTTGATAGATGACATTACAAGTCGAAAAGAATGTATTTTTGGATCCACATGTTGATTTGCTTTACCTATTATAACAAGTGTTTCTATATGTTACTTGTCAACACATCAAATTTGTTCTCTTTCTGTAGGGAAGGGGAAAATTAAGAATAAAAACCAAAACAATAAGCAAAGCATAGGCATATGGTGAGGATAATAGGGAACTAGAAAAATTAATGATGTGAATAGAACCAAATGAATGTGACCGGAGAATGCGTTCTATATGTTACCACCACTAATTTTGCCAAATTTATAGGCTCCATTACATTTGGATTCTGTCTCTCTTAAACATCAAACATTACTTTGAAAAAATATTGTAAAGTTATGAAAAAAGAAGAAACAAGGAACGAAGATTGTCGACAATGGAGTTAATCAAGACATGAGAGCCTCTGGTGGCTACAAACATCAAGTGTTTAGGTGCTTCAACTCTATCAAAATAAAATGCACCTGATACCAACTTTTCTTTTGGCTGTAGCCTACCAAATAACTGTGTCTGCACCTTCCTACCAAGTGATTCCCTTTGAATTAATCACTGTGATTCATTTTGTATATTTTATTATTTGGTTCAGTTAATACAAAGATATTCATCAGTACAAAGATTCCTGCCAAGTGCAGTGCAATTCAATATACCCGATGACACCAACCTCATATTCCTACCAAGTGCTTCTTAGAATGTCACATTTGTGACATCAACGTCATAAACCTAATTTAAATTTTAGGTACCAATAAAATAAGCTAGCTTTGCCAAAATGCCAATGAATGAAAACCACCAAATCCAAGATAGTCAAAATACATTAAGTATCCAAATCCACAATAGTCTAAATAAAAAATAAAAAATATCACTACTTATCAAACACAAAAAGTAGTGCAAGAAATTAAATAATTGTGTCTCACATAACCGGGGAACCATTTCTCACGCACCCCATACATAGATTTCAACCATTTGTGATATTGCAAATTGGCTTTTTCTAGCAACTTAAGCCAGTTGGCATCAAATTCTTCCCCACTTTCTGAATCCCAAATACATGTTTTGAAAGATTGGTGATATTTATACCCAATTTTTCAGAGAATTTGTTTGTAATGTGCCAAATGCAATATTGATGGTGTGTTGATTGAAGTTTGCTAGCAATTGCTTCTTCTATAACCAAATCTTGGTCAGTTATAACCATGCCATGGGGAGGCCCAGGCATGAATCTCAAGAATTAACTAAATAGCCACTCAAATGACGCCGTTGACTCATCATTCAAGAATGCACAAGAAAATGTGACTGTTTTCCGATGACTATTAACCCCCAAGATTGGTGCAAACACCATCCTATACTGATTTGTGTTGTAAGTAGTATAAAAAACAATCACATCTCCAAAATAAGAATACGACTTCCTCATTGATGCATCTACCCAAAAGACATGTGTGATCTTTCCATCACTATCAGCCTTAATGACAAAACAAAATGATGGGTTGGTTTCCTGTTCTGCTATAAAATGTTCATATAACAAATCAGCGTCATGTCCATCCAACAATTTACGCACTTTGAGTTTTTCGTTCCGCAAACGTTGAACACGGCGCATGCTAGCTGCACCGGCCCCTAAAGTCATAATATATACGGAGTAATAATAATTCATATCTAAATGCTGGGTTTGTGTGAAAGAAATTTCAAATCCGTGGTTGAATAGAGCATGATATGTGTAAAGGTTGGGTTCATAGGTCAGTGCATGAATTCAAATTTAGGGAACCAAAACTACCTTATTTAAGGTTCGGTGGGGCTTCAGTTAAGTTCGTTGGGGGGTGACCTAACACATTTTTTTTTAAATTCTTCATTCAACGTCTCCTTTCTCTGTTTTCTACAATAATATATGTAGTATCTTCGTTTAAGGAGAAAAAGAAATATTCGCATACATAATTGAACATGCATGCTAGCATCAAGTGCATCTATTTATTTTACAATCACTTGTGAATCATATTTTGAAAAACTGACCGTTTGATTAGAAGTTTAGAATAAAAGAGTAATAGTTTTTGGCAATTAAATTTTTCAAAAACACACCATTGAATCACCCGAACTACGATTTTTGGTAGACATGACATTCATAAAAGGAATATCTAATCCAATAGTCTTTTTTCAAATTATGATCCGCAAATGATCCTAAAATATATCACCTGCTGCAAGATGATCATGTGCACTTGATGTTAGCATTCATGTTTACACTACTATTCAAATTATGATCCTAAATATCAAATGTTCACACTACTATTATCATAAATTTTGACCATTCCATAACTCGTTGATTATTTGAAATATCGGAGTGGGTGTGGAACATTACTCAAGAATTTTTGTTGCTTCCACGGCCTCCTAATCTAAATTAGTCAATTGGGCAGCATATTCACTTTAAGCAAATTCAATATTATATAAGTTGGAGTGGTACTAGACATTTTAGCATAAATTTGATTCATTTACACCAAACTAGGTGACAGGATTTAAAAATCCCATAGGGTATAGCAATTGGTTTCAATATGTAAATATGCCTGACCGAAGCTTGTCTAGTTGGTGGGGTTTTGCGATTTGGGAATGAAGTCAAGGGCTAAAGTGAAGATTATCACTTTTGAACAACTATATATATCTTTACATATTTCTTTAAAGTTATATTCATATAATATTATTGCATATCAAAATGGGAAAAATACAAAAAACCTCCTTCAACTATCACCTTGTGATACTATGCCCTCCTCAACTATCAATTGCAATACTTTGCCCAGCCCCATTAAACTATTAAATTGTGACAAATAATCCCTTCTATGATTTTTTTACAGTAAGTTTTATGGCAAACCGACCATTGGATCACGGTGATTTTTGGAGTGCCTAACATGAACAGGTAGATTATCTAATTTAATGGTTTGTTTTCTAAATTCAATTTCGAGAATGTCTGTATTTTCATAGTTTATTTTTTAATCTAACGACCTGTATTTTCAAAACCGACCGTTGGATTAGATAATCTATCTGTCTATATCAGACACGCCAAAAATCACAGTCATCCAACGGTCTGTTAGCGATAAAACATACTGTAAAAAAAATCACGGGAAGGGTTATTTGTCATATTTCAATAATTTTAATTTTTTTTTGGGTTTGGGGGGGGGGGGCCGCGGGGCCAAGGTGTTTCAATCGATAGTTGAGGGGTAAAGTGTCACAAGGTGATTGTTAAGGGGTGTTTTCTGTATTTTTCCCTATCAAAATTTCCATGTTAAAAGCAATTGCGGCAAAAGTTGAGTTTATTATCTTTAACCACAGTAATATCTAGTATGAAAATTTTGCCAACCATCTTATCATCTCGATCTCAAGTTATCTAAAAGTAAAATTTTGAGCTCCAAAAGTGAAATTAAGGAAAACTAATACAAACAGGCCCGTAGTTTATTTTCTATTGTATTATCTTATATTCTTGACTTACCCCAAAAAAAAAAAAAAAAAGTTATCTACCCATAAGTCCATATATAACATAAGTTTTTTATATCAATAGATCTGAGGTTCTTTCTAACATAACATATAGACAAAAGAATTTGAAAATCTCAAGGACCTCAGGAGAAAAATTGAAACCCCTAGTATAAAGCTCTAAATTCAAGGACTTTTAGATAATTTGTTTTATTTTAAAAATGTATATATGTTGAAAATTTAGAAGGGTCTATGTTTGATTATTATTTGTTCATTCGATTAGCCATGGGTTTTATTTTTTTCTTAAAAAAAAAAAAAAAAAAAAAAAAACCTATGTTTCATTGAAACGAAAAAGAATTATACAAGTAATTGTCTTTAAATTAAAATTCAAAAGTTTATAGAAATTGTATTGGAAACTAATCTTCGTGTTAGATGTAATTTTAATTAAAAGTGGAGTCCATCTTTAATCAAAGTCAATTTTAAAATTCATAATATATTATCATTTTTACACTCAATCAAGTTTAAAAAATATTTATTATGCTTAAAAGTCATTTAATAATCGTTGTTAAATTTGGTTTCAAAAGTATTTATATCTATACTAATATATAAAGCTAACGCTGGAGTTTGGTGTAATCAAATTTACTTTTGGCCTTTTGGGAACTGGTCCAATCCGAATTCAATTTCCTAGCTATGTATGTCATAAAATTACAAGGATCTAATAGTCGAGTTTTTTAAAAATGTGACTTTGAAAAATTATTATACTACGAAATTTTAAGAAATATTAGAATTTTTAATTATTATATATGGTTTTGTTTGTTTTCTTGTATAAACAAAATTTCTTCTTTTGGAGGTTTATTTTAGATTATTGGATTAAACTTTTTTGGGCAATTTCCATGAATAATCCCAAGTTTTCAAAATATTACGCCTACGAACCCGATCCAAAAATAATTACGGATATACACCTATTACTATTTTTTTGGACGAAATTACCCCTAAAATTGAAGTTTGACCAATTTTGTAAAGAATCACAAATTTTACACGTAATCCCCAAAAATAAACTGAATACCCAATCACTAATTTATCTAACAATCACTAATTTTGTTAAGAATCCCCAATCAACTTTATGTCACTTCAACAATTAATGCTAGTCATTCAATGTCCCCCGAATTTTTTATTAATAAAATTATTACACATAATCACCAATTTAACACGTAATCCCCAATTTTATTCGAAATCCCCAATTTATTACAGAGTCCCCAATCACCAATATTTCACGGAATACCCAATTTATCATAGAATCTCCAATACCCATATTTGCACAGAATCACCATATTTACACATAATGCCCAATATTAAACAGAATCCTCAATCACCAAATTTATACACAATCCCCAACTTTTCTAATAATCCCCGATTCCAATATGTCACATCATGCTTGTCATTCAATGTCCCCCTACAAAAATTATTACACATAATCACCAATTTAATACGTAATCCCCAATTTTATTCGAAATCCCCAATTTATTACAGAGTCTCTAATCACCAATATTTCACGGAATACCCAATTTATCATATAATCCCCAATACCCATATTTGCACAGAATCACCATATTTACACATAATGCCCAATATTAAACAGGATCCCCAATCACCAAATTTATACACAATCCCCAACTTTTCTAATAATCTCCGATTCCAATATGTCACATCATGCTTGTCATTCAATGTTCCCCTACAAAATTATTACACATAATCACCAATTTAACACGTAATCCCCAATTTTATTCGAAATCCCCAATTTATTACAGAGTCCCCAATCACCAATATTTCACGGAATACCCAATTTATCATATAATCCCCAATACCCATATTTGCACAGAATCACCATATTTACACATAATCTCCAATTGTAAACACAATCCCCAATCCTCAAATTTATACACAATATCCAACTTTTCTAATAATCCCCAATTTCAATATGTCACATCAAGCATGTCATTCAAATTTTTTTAACGAATCCGTACAACATTTTGACCATTTCAATGGTTTATTTGTAAATACCCATATGAGTGGAGGGTATTTATGTCCAAAAAAAATATTTCTGTAATTAGTTTTGGATCGGGTTCGTAGGCGTAATATTTTGAAAACTTAAGATTATTCATGGAAATTGCCCAACTTTTTTTTATTTTATTTATTGTTACTTTACATAATGGTTAATACTTAATTGTTATTTTGTTCAATTTTTTAATTACGTAGAAGTATGAATTTTAAATTGTTACTTGTTATAACATGAAAAAAAAAAAAAAAAAAAAAAAAGTCCTCATGTAACTAGGATTGGTTCAATTCTTCATTTTTCTTTTAATGAAGAATCGTAGTTCAATTCGGTCTAATCCGAATTGAATTAGGATTGGTTCAAAATTAGTCCAAATTCAATTATGATTGGTACTGATCTTTGAAAGCCTAATCCGAATTAGTACGGATTGATCCTCATTTACCCCCTATCTGGTTTGATTAGATCAAGTTGCACCCCTAGGACCCACTACTTTATAACTACCATATTTTATTTCTCACTACCGTTTTTAGTAATTACCTTTTAAAATTTTAAATTTTTATACTCAATTATTTTTTTAAAAAATTATATTCTTTTTCTCTGCGCACACATCGTTTATTATTAAGTGAACAGTGCTAAATTAATGAACACTATTTAAATCACATTTTAACGAATCACTTGATGTCTTAGTATATATAGTAGAATAAAAAAAAAAAAAAAAAAATTCCTTCTGGAATTGAAGAGTGACAAGAAGCCGAATGCTTCATAGACAAGGCCCCAGCATATGTTAAAGTCAAAGAGACACTTATTTTGTTCTTATCTTGTTCTAAAAACAAAAATAAATAAATAAATTTTGAAAATTTTAAAAATTTTAAAAATTATTATATTATATGTTGTTACTTGTTAGATTGATGGCCACTTTACACGTGGCATAGCTTTTTTGCCACTTGACATATCGCGTCAGTGCCACAAACTATATACGCCATAAAAGTCCCTAAACTTAATTAAAATAATGAAGTGTATCTTCATCTCAAATATTTCAAATAATAAGATATACAGTGACATCTATTTATCCTAACCAAATTAAAGTAAAAGTAAAAATAAATAAATCATACTCATATTGATTTAATTTCTTATTATTATTATTATTTTTGTTGTTATACAAGTATCCAGAATTAGCTTGCGTGCACCATACTAAATCCTGCATCCCGAACAAGGCTTTCGAAACAAAGACTTGCACCTTGTGGTCCGTGGCCCAAAATATTAGTAATTAGTAGTATTCGAACTCATGACCAATGGACTTTGCACGATTTCATATTATTATTACATGCCAGTGTATTAGACCTATAGAGATGTTAGGTCCGTGCCCTATACATTGAATTATACTATTATTGAATTACACATTGCACTATTGTACTACATTTTATCTACTCTACTATTATACTCTATTATATAGTATTCTAGCCTATAAATACATCAAAAATGCTATAGCACCAGATACTTTAATCCGAAATTAAAAACCACTCTAACGTGTCATTCTTTGAGTCGTGAGTGAAAAAGATAGAATCGGTTTGAAAGGATGGATCTCACCACTCAAAGTAGAACCCATCAGAATGATTTTTAGTTTCAAGTTAATGTATGTGGTGCTATAACATTTTTCATGAACACACCCCTTTGTAAGGTGTAGTACTTTTTATTGAATATAATAAATTTATAAATAACCAACAAGAGTTGGCATGACGGTAAATGAATAAATTGTAAATCTATATTTTATTATCAAGAAGTCCAAATGATTAGATCCCTCAAATTTTTAGCTTTGATTTAGACTTGATATTCCTTTCAGATTTACTTTCCATATTTTTAGGATTATATAATGAAAGATTTGTAATTGAAATAGATCATTTATGGAGGTATTTGAATTTTATTTAATTTCAAAAGATGTGCTTATTATCTTATCACAATTTTGGTTTAAATAGATTATGTGATATTTCAAATTGATAAAATAAAAAAAAGAAAAAGAAAAAGAAAAAGAAAAAGAAAAAAGGAAAAGGATCACGAAAATATAGAGTATACCCACGGACAGCTTGTATTCAATCAATGAATGAGTTTCAATTCAAAACCAAGTCACACTCTCACCTATTCCCATGGCTTCCTCTCTTTCTTTGTTTTTTCTTTCTTTTTTTCTAGTTTCTCCTTCAGTGCTTTTACAAAGGACCAAAATCACCAACACCAAAAAAACACATGCTAAGTTTTCGATTTAAAACAAACAAGCCAAAAAAAAAAAAGAGATAATGTAAATATGCCTACAAAAAACACATTCAGACAAACTCCCAATATCAAAAAAAAAAAAAAAAAAAAAAAAACAAACAAACATTCCGAGTTCCCGTTTCACACCAAATAACCTAGAAAAAAAATACAGAGTCATGACTGCCAATAAATAAAAAAATACATGCTAAGTTTCCCATTTCAAATAAAACGATAACAAAAATAAAAATAAAAATAAAAATAATCAAAGCTACATGACTATACCCACCAAAAAACCAAATTCAAACTAAGTTCCCAAAGCAAACAAAAAAAATAAAAAATAAAAAATAAAAAGTAAAGATACACAACTGCACAAATAATAATAATAATAATAATAATAACAATAATAAAACACATGCCAAGTTTTCCATTTTAAACCAAACAACTAAGAAAAAAAAAAAAAAACAAAAGAGTGTTGAATCTCCCCAAAAAAAAAAATTGAGTTTTATAATGCATAAAAAACCCCAAAATATTTTGGCAACTACACAAATTTTTTTTAAAAAAAATGTCCCTTTTTTTTCAAAAAAAAAAAAAAAAAAAAAAAAAAAAAAAAAAATGGAAACCCAAAAAGACAAACAGTGATTTCGGGTTTACTTACTTGTTTTGGTCATTTTCGCTGGGTACGTAGAAATTGCCGGAATGTAGGTCCAATAGGAGTCACGGCTCTTGGAATTCCGATTTTGTAAAAATGCTAAGTATTCGTAGATTAGATTCCCTAAAATGAGATAATGTTAATTACAAGCCCACGGTGAGATTTGCAGCGATATACATGTAACAGTAACTCATGTATATCCGCGCGTGCCAACTAGTTTAGAAAGTGAGTCAGTTAATAGATGGACATTTGTATTTCTTTAGTTTCTAAAACTGCGGTTTCATGTATTACAGAAAATGAGAGAGACATCCTAATATAAGCATCTTATACCAAAGTCGAATTGGTATAAAACCCAAAGCAAAAATACTTCCCAAAATTAAAATCCGATAAGAAGAAATGGGGTTTCGGGGTTTTAGCTACACTGTGGTGCTTGTGCCTTGTGGAGAGAGAGAGAGAGAGAGAGAGAGAGAGAGAGAATTTTGTTAGCTATATTTGCCAAGCTAGTGAGGCTTATATTAGCGGTTTGCTAAGCCACCAAGGCTTGTTTGAGGTTTTTTTATTATTTTTTTATTATTTATTATTATATTATCATTATGATGATTATTAAATTTAGGACTCCAAAAGAGACCCGGCCGATTATTCTGAACCATAGAAGCAGCTTTCACTTTCAAAGTCTGAAAACCTGAAAATCAAGCTATTGAAGTCTAATTTGTTTACACCTTAATCTACTCCAAATTTAAATCTTTTGCCCACCGAGACGCTTCGAGGTAAGACCTTACTTGGCAATTGAACACTTAGAGTATTTCTTTTACAACCTGAAAAATGAAAATACTATACACATCGTTCACACCTAAAATAATAAAATTCAAAATTAGGCATTTATCCTCTACTTCCATAAAACACGAGCCACAATTGCAACACAGGAATATTATGCTACTAATTTGAAATGTTTTTTTTTTTTTTTTTCAATGATATACATCAGTAAGATTAATTATTAGTTATTAATAAAGCAAAGAAAATAATATACGGACCAGATCTCATTGTGATAAATATTATGTGAACTACACTGAAATAGAAAAATATTAAATTCATTGAATTTTTTTTAACACATCAGTGTGACATATTATTACTTGTATTTGTATTGATATTGTATTATTACATTTGATTTGTATGACAAATTATTTCTCTTTTTCTTGTATTAATTAATTGTCATGACGGATAATATTGTGAAGCTAAGAAAGTAATAAATGGGTGCATATAAGTCCAATTTGACTACACCCACCATCCATTAATTAAAATTTATGACACATTGACCTTGAAATTAGTTGTTACAACAAGTTTATCATCATCATCACGACATGACGAATTGATCAACTTAAACAATTAATTCCAATTTGATCATACGGTGAGAAGTGCAGGGCCCACATCTATATTTAATTCTAAAGCGATTATATACATATTATTGTTGCACAGGAGATCCACAAAATCTTTACTCCTCTGTGATATTTTATTTGGTTTTCAAACAAGGAAAACATCTGGAGTAAGGAAGATGAAATCCCACTTACCAATCTAGCGTGTGAGAATCACGTATTGGGGGCAAGTCTGGTAACGTGCAGCACTGGCGCGTGGAATTTGAACAAATATTGTCAAACACGTCGTTCAACACGGTCCAAAATAGTCGTCTCAAACTGATCCGAAGAAAGGGATTTTTCCCAGCCACCTTCCCCTTTCCCACCCTCTTACGCATCTCTCTTTCTCTCTCTCCCTCTCCTCTCTTCTATATATATGGATGCACTTCTCTTCATAGTCGTTCTCATGTAGAGAGAGAGAGAAAAGAGAAGAGGAAAGAGAGAGAAAGATTGCGAATTCTTGCGTGAATTGGTGAAAAACATGGAGGAGAGGAAGAACAACAACAATAGCAGAATTGATGAGATGGGGAATCCACTAGTGCACAGCCAAGTGAAAAAAATCAAGCAAGAGTCCGAGAAAATCATTGACTGGTCGTCGCCGGAGATGAGACCCGTTCTTCGGGAGATTACCCGGCAGCCGTCTCGGTCGCGGTTGGGATTAGCCACCGGTCGACCCATCTCCGTCGGGGACGCGTAGATTAATAATCGATGAAATATATATATAGAAGGCCGATTCAGGTGTCTCTAGTCTAGACTATTAACACAGGGGCAGGGGCTCTCCTTTTTTTTATTTTTGTTTTGCTCTTGAAGCTTATGTTTTCTTTGTAAATACTTTTTGAGTATATATACATATAGATTATTAGATTTGAAAAATTGGCTGAATGGCGTAGAGGATGATGGATTGTGTGATTCTCAGTTTTGTTTCATTCAATTCTTTTTGAGTTTTACATAGAGATTACGAGGAATTAAAATTTCATTTCATAAATAATAGAGAGCTCTCTCTCTCCCTCTCTCCTGGAAAATATGATTAGTTACTATTTTGTGTGGTAAAAACATAAAATCAGTTCTTTTCCTAAATTAATTAGCTAAGGATGTTAAGTTTTCATTTATAATTCTAATATAAATTCTTTGGTTGTCAGTTCGTGGTCATGGCATGTTTTGGGACATCTGGTTTAATTCCTAAAGATGAAATTCCTTTATAAGTAGGCCTAGTTTGATAGAGTTTAAATTTTATATATTATCTTGAGCACACATGCTATGTTCAAGTGCTCCTGCCTTCTTGTTGAGACACTTGTATGGTAAATTTTAACAAGCTGACTGTTGGATTAGATATTCCTATAATGTATGTCTTGCTTGTCAAAAATTATAGTGATTCAACGGTTGGTTTCAAAGTTAGTTTCTAAAAAAACTGACTACTAAAAAATGACAATATTTTAAAGAACAAAAAGTTATAATTTTTCAAAGTTACATTTTTCAAAAATCAACAGTTAGATCACTGTGACTTTTGAAAGACAACATAATATATATGATAAGAATATCTAATCCAACGGTCAATTTTTCAAAATTTTGATATTAGAAGTTCCGTTATCTCGAGAAGTATATATCCTTAAAAGATATTATTATTTTTTTTGGGGGGGGAGGGGAAAGGGTATTATTAAATTAAGTTCTATTCTAGTGGAAATCTATTTTTAGTTTCCTGTTTCCCAGTCCTAATCATAATCGACAATTTAGAGAGAGAGGGGGGAGGGGGGCTCCCTTAATTGAGTGGAGAAATGTTTCTTCATGATTTTTCACTAGCTTGCATATGTTTTCATCCTGTAAATTATAAAATAGTGTGGTATGAAGTATGAATCCAACTAGTTTAATGGTATCGTGGCTCACACGGCCCACCATGTTAGATTCGTCGGTATCAATCCAATCGAGAGGGATTGTATTTGTCTCCAGTTCTAAACATCTCTCGACATGACTGTCCATGTCTCTTTTTACTATGTTTTCACTATGTTTTTTCAGGTTTTCACTGTGTTTTTAAGTTATCAATGAGTTTTTTTTTTTTTCACTGTTCTGGGTTTCATTGAATTTTTGTGTGTTTTTTATGTGAAAACCTAAAAAATACAATGAAAACACAAAAAACACAATGAAAACCTGAAAAAAAAAATTAAAAAACCAAAAAACAAAATAAAAAAAAAAAAAAAAAAAACATAGTGAAAACATAAATAAAAAAAGCACAGTGAAAACCCATAAACAATGTTTTAACTGTATGAGGGTGTTTTCACTGTGTTGAGGTGGCAGTTTAACAAGTGTGACACGAATAGAAAACGGGAAAAACTAGCAAGATCAGTAGCACCGGACAAATATTATTTTCAAACAAGTAAATTTACTTAACTCATATACATGTGGTGATGTGCATTTTGCTGTATATCTTCAAACATGTAATTAAATTTACTTAATTATATTATATGCATCAAATCTAATTTCCAAACAAGTAAATTTACCTAACTCGTATACACGTGTTGGATGCGTATATTTCCATATATCTTTAAACTAGTAAATTTATATAAACTGTATCATATGCATCTAATTTGATTTTTGAAAAAAAAAATTAAAAAATAAGGAGCCCAATAATGGAGCACACTTTTAATGGACTCTTTGATAATAAATATAGACATAAGACTAATAATTTAAATTTTGAAATGAATGCAATTTTAAAAATTTCCATAAAGAGTCCAATACTATTAGAAACTCTAAATGGAAACAAAACGTAATCTAAAAATTTTTCAGAGTCTCATATAATTACAAACTCTAAATGAAACCACAATAAATGTAATATTATAAAATAAGTGTAAATTTATCAATATAGATAAATGGTTTGACTTTGAAATATCTATGAAATATGCTAAAAGGATCTCACGATAAATCTTAGAGGGTGTTGGATCTCATGGTACAGATTAAGATTATAGGAGGGTAGATAATTTTCCCTAAATATTATTATTAGGGCATTTTACGCCAATGGACCTCGAGTTTAAAATATTACGTTAATGGGCCCGAGTTTTCAATATTTACATCAATGGACTTGAGATGACGAAAATATCCTTAATATCCTAAGATATTTATAGAAATACCATTTTAACAGTCAAATTTTTCTCACAAAATGACAAAAAGTGTAATAATGAGGGGATCGGGGATTATTTGTTGTTCTGGGCATTGTTATTAAACTCGGACCGGACCGGCCGGTTAACCGGTTGGACCAGGAATCGGTCCCCTCTCCGGCTGGTTCAACCCCCAAAAACCCGTTTTTCAATTAAACCGTTCAACCCGCCGGTTCAACCGGTCAAAAAACTGGTTAAAAAATCGGTTAACCTGGTTTTTTTTTTTAAGGTGCTAAAATGACTAAAATAGTCCCAATATTTGTAATGACTGCACATAAATTCAAATATATGAATTGATTGTACAAACATTTTAAAAAAATTATATTTTGAATCATTTATAGCTTTTATTCCAATAAATAATTAAATAAATACATAAATAATGTATTTATGTCGTCACGGTTCAACCCGGCGGTTCAACCGGTTGACCCTTAACCCGGTAATTTTTCCTGTTCGATGAACGGTCCGGTTTTTAAAACAATGGTTCTGGGGATTATATATTAAATATTTTTCATAATTTAAAAATATTGATGTGATATTAAAGTCAATTGATTTGACATGACAAAAAGTGTAATAATGGGTGAGGATTGAGAATTATGTGCAATATTGATGATTGTATATTAGTACATGGATTGAGGATTATTTGTAGTTGTGGGGGTTATATGAATATTTTTTTATAATTTAAATTTATTGAGGTGACATTAAAGTCAACTCATGTGACATGACAAAAAGTGTAATAATGGGTGGGGATTGAGGATTATGTGCCGTATTGGAGATTATATGTTAGCATGAGGATTGTGGATTACTCCCTCCCTCTCAATTTATGTGCATACATTGACTAAACGCGCAGTTTAAGAAATACAATGATTACTTTGACTTTCTTATATTTTTAAATTTGTGTTCCAATTTTACCCTTCTAAAAGAAATGGTCATTCTCCAAATTCTTTGATAAAGGGGTACAATGGGAAATTCATTATAATTTTTTATTTGAAAAATCAAAGTGATCACTTATTTTGGGACATTCCAAAATGGAAAGATGATCACATAAATTGGGATGGAGGGAGTATTTGTTACTGTGGGAATTATATGTTAAACATTTTTTATAATTTAAAAATATTGATGTGACATTAAAGTTAATCGATCTGACTCATAAAAGCATGATAATGAGCTATTGGGGGATTGTGGATTATGTATTAATAATTTAATATGGGGATTATTTGTTAATGCGGGGATTGAGAATTATATGTTATGGTGGAGATTATGTAGAAAATTTGAATAATTTTAAATTTTTTTACTGCTAGGAGGGTATTTTCGTAAATAAAAAAAAAGAAAAAGATTGGTACATTGACATAAGTATTAAAAACTCGGGCCCATTAATATAATATTTTAAACTCCAAGTTCCATTGGTGTAAAATGCCCTTATCATTATAACAGTTCTTTACTATCAATATTTCAGAAAATCCACAATTAAACATATCACCATACGTAAAATATAGAATCCCTATACATATATGAGTGTTAGGTTTTCAAAACCCATGCTTTTACCTATAGTTTTATCCAGAAGGTGCCAGCTAATCTAGCTAATAAAGTCTTTTGAGATTATACCAGAGACCTGGGTTCAAGTCCCGCTCCATCATAATTCAATTGCCGGTTCGTCAAAATATTTATCATAAATAGTGTTTTGAAAACGATGCGTAAATATAGATGTCAAAATAGGGTGTAAGGGGAACGTGACCAATATATAAAATATGTTCATTGGGCGTGAAGGTGAATGTTAATTGGAAGATTTGGAAGGGAATAAAAAGGTATATTAATCGTTGATGTTGGATTAATACTCATAATCCGAGCAAGGTGGGAATATGTTGACTGTTTATTCTTTACATGAAAGAATAAAACCTTTTCACAAAGCTTGTGGTGAATTGAAGACAGGTGAAAGTGGGTGTCAACAAAGTGAAGAAAGCAGTGAAGTTTATGTAGTAACAAAAACAGCTACTCAATTTCATTATTATAAATTGAAATGGTTCAGAGTTTGGTATGGAAAATCTCTCTAGCTTTGATGCGGTATGGATTAGATATGACCCAATATTACTCTAATATTGTAACAGCAATTTATAAGGCGTGTCAGTGTCAAAAGTAGAAAACGAATCGTGGCATAGCAGGTAGCGAATTAAGATTTAATTGATAGCTTCCTCATGCAAAACCATATCTTTATCATGGTTTTTAAAATTCAATGTAAGCTAGATAAGTATTTTGATCCATAAGATTACATATTTTGTTTATATACATCATGCATTACAAAAATCATGTTGATAAAAAAACCTCGGTTTTTAAAAAAACCTCAATAAAAAAATGTGAACAGTCAAGTTTTTGATAAACTAGCGGAATATCTAATTCAAGATTTCTCAAAATATCCATCTCGTTTTAGGTTTTGAATATTATGGATAAAACTATATATATATATTATATAATACATAGAGCAGTTTTCTATGCTGATGTGGCGGCTCTAGAATGCTTCTCCCCTTCATTCTCTTCTCTCCCTAATTCTCTCTCTTTCTTCATTCTCATTGGTTGAGCTTATTTTATTTAATTTTATAAAAATCTCAATACCAAACTGATTCATTTCAAACTGATAATTCTTATTGATAATTCTTATCTTAACTGATAATTCTTATTGATAATTCTTATCTGCCAATTCTTATCTTAACTGATAATTCTTATTGATAATTGTAGACTCCACATCAAATACGCCTTCCCTTTTCCTTCCATATAACACCATCCTCCATCACGTTTTAGAGAGAGAAGCAGTGCAGCAGATTCCATTAATGGGTAGTGCAGCAGATTCCATTAATGGCAACTAAAGTATACGGCGCTTCTTGAATAGTGGATTCAGCTACAGCGTATATCCGATTTCAAAGGCGAAGCCGAGGCAAGAGCTATACCTTCTGGAACGGAGCAATAACTGCTATAAAGGAAGCAGATGCGCAGCAACGATCCCTAAAGCAAATACTCGGAATGCTCCACGACTAAGTATACCCATTCAGACTCGCTTTTATTCAATTATAAATAGAAATATAGAACCACTTTAATGGAAATTTATAGCATCATTCAAGTAAATTGTCAAAGGTGAGGGCTTGAACAGCGCCAACACTGATGCCAGATCTTATTTAAATTGTTGTGTTTATAATTTGAATTTCATTTTCATTTAGTTGAAGTGTAGACTTTAATTTTTCACTTGCACACTTAATCTCCTTTTCTTTTCTAGGATAGATATGGCCATCTCTACTGTTTTCTTCTTTTCTTCTCTTTTTGGAATAAAGTTACATTTAGCTATATGAAGAACTACATGATAGTCCCAACTCTCTATCAATTATATTTATTTTTAAAATATACATTTATCATAAACTAATAAACTTTTAAAAATATAAATAAAATTAATATATCGTATATTTTTTTAAAGAAATTTATGTTCAATTTAAGTGCTTCATCAAAGCCC
>JAESVK010000340.1:540056-552775 GCA_017140935.1 Hamamelis virginiana | reverse complement strand
AGTATCCTATAGGGACTCAAATATGATTATTTCAATCCTATGAAAAGTTAGAAACATAAAATAAAACATAAAGGTTGAATTCCATCGGAGAAGTAGATACTTGACTGCAAAAACCAAGAAAGTAGACATTAGAACCTTACTCGCTTTTTCATGGCAAGCTTTTGATTGAGAGCAAAGAGCATATTTGCCTCAACTTTTTGATTCACTACTTTATTTGAACTTCAACTTTATTTATTTATTTATTTGTATTCTAAGATTCCTAAAAACTTTGGCAGGTTTTCACTCTCACTCTTGCTTAGGGCTTAAAGGTGTTGCACTTCCTTTGACTGTAAGTAATTTTTATTTTATTTTATTTTTATTGCTAGGGTTTGATTTGAAGATAGATTGAAGCATGGGGTTAGCGTTTGTGACTTAGTGTTTTATTTTATGAGCGAAGTTTATAAAGGTTGAATTTTTATTTATTTATATTCTATATATGTCGTGATAGATTAGTGATGAATAGATGCAGTATCTATATTGTTTTGGTTTCTATAAAAATTGAATCCTAACCTGAACTATGGCAAATAGCTGTGTTGGGCTCAGTTTAGCAGAGGGTTTTGTTTTCTTGGGTCTCAAACAATGAAAAATTTAACTTTTATAAATTTATATGCCGTTTTATTTTCCCATTTTTACTACCAAACGGAGGTTTTTATATTATCATGTTCAGTGAATAGAGTTGATTTTTTGTATTGGTTGTGTTATTGAGTGGCTTTTGGTACTGGGAAAAATTTGGTAGATTTATATTCTGTCACATTTAGAAAATTTTGGGAAATTTTTTTGTATTGGTTTTGTTTTCTAGGTTTTGCAAATTACATTAAATCTTATATATAAATATCATAGAGAATATAATGCCCAAATTTTAATGTTTAAAGATGGGTTTAAGTAAATTGTTTAAAATTTGATATGGAAACCAACGTAGACGTTTGGAAAAAAATGTCCAAAATTTTGGGACAACATATCATAGTTATGGTATGCAATATCGGGGCAGTACATTTTTAACAACTCCAAAGTCATGATGGTGGTGGGTTCATAATTTGAAATGCGTAGTAGAAAAGAACCAAACGGCAAAGTTTGTTTGCAAAATTGTTTAGGTTGATCCTTAAGTCAATTTGTACTACAATGCATTCCTCTTTGCTAGAAATAAATAAATGAATCCACCTTTTATGGTGATTGTTTTTTTTTTTTTTTTGGTAAACTTTATGGTGATTGTTTGGATGCATGGGTAAGGGAACCTATTCTGGAATTAGATTCTTTTTGTTTTGGTAGTGTCAAGCATAGCTTTGGTTTGTATGTACCAACTTTTACCAAATTCCCAAATCTTGACTGATTTTGTGTAACCTTTCTTTTTTTATTTTTTTATTTATTTTAATTTCCATTATTTGGTCAAATTTTTATACCCATTCTCAACAAAATAATTTTTAATACTAAAATGGCCAAATTTTCAGAATAGTTCAACAAATTCATTTTTGAGTTTGGTTTAGAGTTTGGACCCTCGGCAAAAGTTCTCCCTTGAGAATCACCGCATAGCCTGGATATCTGAAGTAATTTGTCATTTGCAAAACCAACATGGAACCAATAATCAAACTTTGTATTATTAAGAGCATCCTATAGCAAGTCTAAATTGAAGTCTTCATTCAGTATACTATTAGGTATAACCTCGAAATGGTGTCCAGTGAAACAAACTTTTTAATGGCAAGTATCCCTCCTGTAATGATTTTGGCAAAGGGGAATGAGGGCTATTGTCTTTTCTAACTACATTGCTAAAGTTAGACACGTTATATAATAGACTTTAATGAGGACGCAGGGGAATAGATAGAAACTTCACATTTGATTGATTTAAAATTAATAAGGCATTTTTATATCTTTTTTGGTCGCATTTGGTGCACCTTCATGAATGTAAAACTTCACATTTGATTGATATAAAATTAATAAGGCATTTTTATATCCTCCTAATTAATTATATATTGTTCAATCCATATATAGTATGTACGGTGCATATTGCATAAATATATACACTGATAATAGCATATCTATTATGTATTTTATATGCTCTCAATTCAAATAATTTAAAAAATATGGTTGGGATTTTTTTATTCCCTTAGATTATACTCCCTTGTCATTTGAAATAGATAAGTTTTAAGAATTTGATATTGGAGGGGGTATATGATAGAAACTTATTAGGTAACAATAAAATTTGTATGTATGGCATATGATTCTGTTTTGTTTTTTATTTTTCTTTGTATTGCTTTTAAATTTAATTTTTATTGAATTTTTTTTTTCATGTCTTTTAGTATATAATACTCTCTTTATATATATGGCACGTAATTTTTATTGTTTGTAAATAATGGATCTTCTCACAATCAATATCATAGGCACTTAGATTGTTCTTGATTTTTTTTGCATAGCTTCTTATTGGATGATGTATATTGTTACTTTTAGAGAATTATTTATATTAATCCCTCATACAAATAAAAATAGTAAAATGAATGAGAACATTAAAATGCCACATAGCATTGGTATAATATATTTTATATTTAAAAAGTAAAAAACATTAAAATGATTTTAAATATTAAGGAGATGGGAGAAAATATCTTATTAAATAGACGGGAGAAAATCAAGTAAGTTGTATTATTGGAAAATTTTAAAAGAAATTAAAATGCCATATAGAAAATACATTTATATCTTATTAAAAAAAACATTAAAAGAATTACATTCCACGAAGAATTAAATTTATAACAGAGAGAATGTCTATAATAAGATAATATATTTATAATACCATATAGAAAGAAAAGCTAATAGGATCCAGTTTTTTGAGTAAAAGAAATATAAAAATAAATTAGGAATGGAGAGAGAATAAGTTATTGTAAGAAAAACTAGTATACCTGATACTGTTTAATTTTAGTAAAATTTATAAAAGTACAATTAAAAATAATGAAAATATTTAGAAATAATAAAGTTATGATATAAAATCATTAAATTTGTCTTCACTTTATTATATTTTTGATTTATCATTCATAGTGGATCAGTTATGTTTATTTATGTTGAGAAAAATACTTTTAGTTTTATTTTCTAACAGATAATAAACATGTTGAAAGATGTGATAACTTATCATCCTATCAAATATCATAGAAAATTGAAGTGCAAAATTTAAATTATCTTAATATTTTTATCATGAGTTTATCTGTTTTTTTTTTTTTTTATATATACTTGACAGACAAAAATGCGGCCTCCCATTAAACGTCGTCGCAGCTAACGTCTAATGGTGAAAAAAAATATTCAACAATATTGAAACTAAGTGTCTAAAAGAGGGGACTCCAGTGTATAAGCATGCCTTAAGAAAAATACAATATGTCTGGGATTTGCAGGATTATGGGTACAAGATTAGTAAACAGTACTTAATGGATGCAATTTTGAATACATTACCACCATGTTGGGATTTAGCAAAAGAAAAGATAATTAGAGAATTCAAACCAACCTCTTCTATAAAACTGATGGAACTCTTAGAAGAAGAGGAACGCGATGTGCGACCTTTATGGATACAACTGGAGAAAGATGTAATGGATCCAAATTCGGTCGTGCGAGATCATGTTCTTAAAAAGAAACATATATACAAAGAGCTTAAGAATAGAGGTTTTAATGTGCACTGTGCTATCTTAGTTCATGCAATAATTAGCATGCTTTCGGCTTCATGACCAAAAAAAATTATAAAAGAAAAGCTCAAAACAAAAGGTTTAAATGTGAATACTTTGATGAGAGACTTAGATCAGATCGAAGAAGATATCATTTTTTCAAAGGCGTTGGATGAAGTGGAGCGGAACTTGAAGAATGGAAATCAAGATGAGGACTGAAATTTATTCTATTGGCATGAGGTAAATAAGAAATTAATTGTGTCCATTTTCTTTGGCTTTATTCTTTCATCCACATTGGCATATTATAAACATTATTGCTAACTCAAATTTATTTTTGTAGATTATATATGAATGAAACGATCCGGGCTAGCAGATGGAAATTCCCACTCTAATCTACAATTCAAGAACAGAAGAAATAGATTATATATATTGTTTATATACAAATTAAAGTTTTTTTTTTTCCACTTAAACATTAACAATATTATTTCTTTTGTTTTTATTGTGTTTGTTTTAGAGTATGCAGTTCTATAAAATCTTTATTATATTCATTTTAAACTCGTGTGATTTATGTCATATTTGGGAAATGAAGTTCTATAATACCATTTGTTAGAAAAAAAATTGAAAAATATGATGATTAAGTATATTTGATATGTCTTTTGCTACCACATGTTGTATTTATCTATCGGATTGCGTTTTGAACGGTATGCAAATCATAATGTCTATTTTACAATTCAAGAACATATATATTACAGGAATGGGCAAAAATATTCCTCGCCATGTTATTTGGGATAAGTTTGAGGATCAGAAACTTTTGCCTGAACAAATTGTTGCTGATAATAAGGTATACATAGGATCCATACAATCAGAATATAATTGTTACACATTTAACATGTCGCTAATTTATATTTATGTTTTGAATATTCAGGTTAGACATTTTAAAATTTTCAGTCCAGGATGGAAGTGCGCAGTAAACGCTGATAAGACACAACTGAATAAATTAATCAAGCGTGAGTTGGAAAAAATAATTGCGGAACAGTAAGTGCAGATATATATAGATTGATTTCATATATAATAACCATATTCATATAATGCATGATTGAAAATTGTTTATTTTTTCATAGGAAAAAAATACAGTGAGAGCAACAGTTGTTTCGAAGAAAAATGTGTGTATTGAAGAAAAAAACGTGTTCATAATGCATGTTTTGAAGAAAAAAAGAAATAAAGAGTACTCATACATCAAGAAGGTAACATTTTGAAAATATTTTATAACATTTATTATTAGTTTATCATATTGCTTGATAAATTGACACTAATATGCAGTTCTATAGGCGTCGTAAACACGAGCATAAAAAAAAGTACATGTCAATGTGCATGAAAATCACAAGGTATTTGATTCTTAATATACAATGAAATAAATATAAATAAATTTATTTTACCTCATTATTATGTATGACTTATTTAAAAATTGTAATTTTCTTTTTTTACAGATATATGGCAAATATTGCGGGCAAGCAATTGAAGAAGAGTTGAATTAGTTGCGCCTTATTTCATAGGATTCCTTCCTCACGTTAATATTTAATGAATCTTTATTAATTTTATAAGTTTTTACACTAAAATGAATTTGATTTTTATGTACCGTACTTCGATACAGAATAAACATATATTATTTTCTTTTCATTTTTTTGCTTTGCTAATTAGTTTACTGTTCATAATTGTATTTGTGGTTGCCGCGCATCGCAGGCCGCGCATCGCGCGGGTCAATACTAGTATATATATATATGTGGGTTACGTTCCTCTTATTCCCTATTTTGAAACCTATATTTACACATCGTTTTCAAAATACTACCTATGATAAATATTTTGATGAACCGGCAGTTGGATTTGATAATTGGATTTGATACCTTTCTTATGCATGTCATGTATGCTAAAAATTATAGTGATCCAACTGTTAAATTTTAAGAAATATCACTATAAAAAAATGTTATGTTTTAAATTAATAAAAAAAATAATAGTTCTTCAAAATAATAGTTTTCAAAAACTAACTGTTGGATCACTCCGATTTTTTCCATATATGACAAATATTAAATAAATATCTAATCTAACGGTCGACTTCTCAAAATATTTGACTTACAATGGTATTTTGAAAACGAGGTGTAAACATATGTGTCAAAATAAGGTGTAAGGGATTCGTGACCCTTTATATATATATATATATATTGCCAAACAATATAACATCAGTGGGATTAGTGGTTAGTTGTTAATTGAGAGGCCGGGAAGCAACAAACGGCTTCAGTCCAATGAACAATTAGATGGTCCTTTCACGAATAATTGAGGATGGATCAAGATTAATAATATCTGCTTGTTCAATCTGCAAGTAATTGAGGACTAATTGAATAAAGAATATCTCAAAAGCTCAACACCCCATCTCCCTTCTCTTCATCTTTCTAAATTCAGGTAGAGGGTCAATTCCTACCCTTAATATATATATATATATATATATATATATATACAGAAATTCTATGTTGCAGTCGGCCATGTATAAGTTTGCATCCGGTCATCTTGGGACAGCTGTTGGATCACAATTGACGGCTGACGTTTAAGTTGGTCTTTTTTAGCTTTTTTGGAACCGTGACACGGCTGACCTAACACGGTTTTCCAAAAAAAAAAAAAGAAGCTGATTTATGTCTTTCCTCTCTCCCAACACGATTTCTCTCTCTCTCTCTCTCTCTCTCTCTCTCCTCTCCCAACACGATCTCTCTCCTCTCCTAAATTCTATCAACAGAAAGAATCGTGACATCCTTGAAAACTCTTTGTTCCTTTTTCGTATGATTTCTAAAATTATTTAAAGTTTGCTTAAATTCAATTGAATTGCAGAATTTTGACCTCAGTTTTTGGGAAGTGTTTTTGAAAATTCTTTGTTCTTTCTCTGTAAGATTTTTGGAGTTATAAAGTTAGCTTGAATTCACATTGCATGTTCTCTGTTCTCTCTTTACCTCTTCTTCTTCTTCTTCTTCTTTTTTAATTATTAATTTTTAATATTTTTTCTTGCATGTGCCAATTTGCTTAAACCCTATTCTAAAGTGAATGAGAAGACTTTGTTTCATCTCCTTGGTGGGTTTTATACAAGATCTCCTTGATTGCCTTCCTCTTATTGCTATATCATTTCTCATAATCAATGTGACTTTTGCTTTCCTTCATCAATCAGTTCCATTTGAAGGCCATGATTGAATAGTGAAAAGTTGATTGTGTTAGGGTTATATACTAAAAGCCATTCTTTTATGTATTGGACCTTGATATTTATTTATTAATAAATTCTGGTATTTCCATTTTAATGAGAATCTGTATGAGCTAATGTTTGCATTATATTATATATCTAATTTTATGCATGTGTGTCTTTTATTCTACATAGTAGATGATCTGGTGTGTAGAGTACGGCTTACACACAGAAGATCAGATCATCAGTTCTTGTAGAATATAAGCTTATTGTTCACAATCTGAGATGGAGTTGGACACACCATCGGTAAGATTGTAGCACAAGATTTCAGTAGGTCTATCTTGACTATGGGGAACGGTTTAATTCCAACTTCTTGTGCTAGTACACTTGTGTGTATTGAACGAGACTGTCTTGGGGTAATTGTTTTATACTGACATATAAAACAATTCATACCTCATGGTTATTATGAATACTTATGTTATTAATCCCAAAATATTTAATGTGCATATACATTTAGTGTTAGTTATTTTGATTCATAAAGAGTGAGATCTTTTAAAGGTCAATAAACTCAGTGAGTTGGGTAACGACATTAAATGTATAGTGAATATTAATTATTAACGGAATCCACGTCCCGGTATAGGGATTGATGATACCCCCTTGATGAAGCTTATAATATTTGATTATGTCAAACCCTGCAGGTGGATTTTATATCCGACATATCAAATAAGTTAAGTGGAAAGTCTCAAGGATATTTACAGATGTCAATTAAATAAAATTGTCAGTAATTTAATTTAATGGACGGGTATCTGTAATATTAACGTGGGGAAATAAATAAGTATTTAATAACATGGAACTCGAAATATAATTTCAGATAAGATGGGGAGTGCAATTATAATTCTCTTGTGGACTGAATTATAATTAATGGAATAGGAAATTAATTCAGGGTGAATTAGGTTTTCCTATTTTCATTAGAAGCCCAATCTTATTTCTCCTTAGAACCCTATGGTAGCCTATTTATATTCCACGTTTTTCAGCTGTTAGGGTTAGACATTCAGAATATCAGAAACCCTGATAGTAGCCGTCAAACCCTATAGCAGCCGTCAAACCTTAGAGCACGAACAAAGCCACTCTTTGCTCGTGTTCTGGCATACGGAGGAATACAGCAGAAGTCTTGAAGGTTTCGGTCGAGCATATTCGGATTTGATCGTACGGCCATCTAGTACGTGCTGTAACGAGATCAAACCAGAGAGATCTCGAAGGTATGACCCTATTCTGCATTGTATGGGTTAGAGAGATCGTTTGATCATATGATTAATTTGTTAAATTTTTTTTGGTATAGTCTATATGCACATCATTTGGTTCCTGGGATTTCCGTTCCCATCAGCTTGGGTCAATTGATTATGGACTTTAGGTCTCTCTAGCCAACGTTTTTTTCAAGTTAGAAAACATTGGAGGCTAAGGTTGAGGTCTCCCATGGAAATTGCTGCGCATTGAAGGCTTCACATGTTGCTTCCTAGACATGAGGGCAATCTTGTCTCTCTGCTGCTATCACATGGTTCCCCTCAGGTGATTGCAAGCTAGCCTCTCCCCATATCCACTACCGAAGGTCCATACGACTTGACTTGGTTCTACTAGTAGCTTAATCGTTATTCCTTGGATCACCACAGTGTTCCATGGTCACTTAACCATGGTTCACCACAAGGATGTCACGGTTCTTTCTGTTGATAGAATTTAGCTCCTTTTTAATATGTCGTTTCCAAATAAATAGAAGGAACCTCATGTTCACCAGCTTTTCTCCCACCGGCAAATCTCCCCATGGCAAAACCAACACCAGGTGATCTCCGTATTGTTAACCTCAAAGGACCCAAGCAGCAAACCATCATCGGCGGCGAGGGTTTAGGAGAGGAGAGGGATCGCGTTGGGAGAGGAAAGAGAAAGAGAAATCGTGTTAGGAGAAAGGAAAGACAGAAATCAACCCTTTTTTTTTTTTTTTGGAAAATCGTGTTAGGTCAGCCATGTCAGGGTTCCAAAAGAGTTAAAAAAGACAAGCTTAAACCTCAACTGTCAATTATGATCCAACAGCTGTCCCAAGATGACCGGATGCAAACTTATACCCGGCCGATCGCAACATAGAATTTCTGTATATATATATATATACAGAGGTGCTAATATAAGGTGCACTTGATGCAACTTGCATCAAGTGCCCTCCTCTACAGCCACCTGTGATGAAAATTTTTAAAAACTGACCGTTGGATTAGATACCCTTATAATGTATATCATATCTGCCAAAAATCACAGTGATCCAACGGTTGGTTAATAAGAAAACTGACTGCTAAAAAATGATAACATTTTAAAGAACAAAAAAGTCATAATTTTTTAGCAGTCAGTTTTCTCAAAAACCAACCGTTGGATCACTGTGATTTTTGGCAGACATGACATACATTATAGGGGTATCTAATCCAACGGTCAGTTTTTAAAATTTTTCATCACAGATGGCTGTAGAGGAGCGCACTTGGTGCAAGTTGCATCAAGTGCACCTTATATTAGCATCTCTGTATATATATATATATATATATATATATATATATATATATGAGTTCTCTTGGGCGACGGCGCCCATGAGCTCCACTTCCTATCCCAATGTGACCCACAATGAATGGTTAGGATTTCTCCTAAAAAAAGGTGCAGCAGATTTTGTCGGCATAGATATTTCAATTGAATAAATTAGTTTGGGAAATAAGTTTGATTGAAAAGGGACACCCAAATCTCAAAAGTGGGACCCACTTCCAATCTTCTTTTCCTACTTTTCACCTCTTCTCAATCCCCTCTCTCCACCGTAGCCCCCCCTCTCTCTCTAATTTTGCTGCCACCAACCTTGCAAACCAAATTTGTTTTTTAACTTGATGCCTAATCCTAATTTTCATGGCTTCTTATATATTGAGGTCTAAGGTGAAATTTCAAAATTAGGCCTCTTTAATTTCTTAGATTTTTGTCAAAAATGGAGAAGCCACTTCAACAAGCTTAAAAGAAGGAGGTTTGAAAGGGGAAGGTTAGTTTGGGAGGACCATCCAAATCCGATTGAAATTGATAAATCAATTTACTTGCTATATCATTATTTTAAAGAGTTTGGTTCAAGTGCGCACCACTATGATTTTATAAAAAACAAACCGTCGAATCACTGTGATTTTTGGCAGGCATGACATACATAAGAAGAGTTTGTAATCCAACGGTCAGTTTTTTGAAAAATAATCTACAACTGGCTCTAAAGGAGATCATCTGATGCAACTTGCATCAGGTGCACATGACCTTAGCATTCCTGGTCAATTATATATATATAAAAGGTTCATTGATGCTATGTATATTAATATATTTGAAATTAAAGAGGCTTAATTTTGAAATTTCGCCTTAGGCCTCAATAATAAGCAGCCATGAAAATTAGGATTAGGCATCAAGTTAAAAACCAAATTTGGTTTGCAAGATTGGTGGCAGCAAAATTAGAGAGAGAGAGAGAGAGAGAGGTAAGATGGAGAGAGGGGTGTGGGAAGAGGTGGAAAGTAGGAAAAGAAGATGAAAAGTGGGTCCCATTTTTGAGCTTTGGGTGTCCCTTTTCAATCAAACTTATTTCATAAATTAACTTATTCAATTGAAATATCCATGCCGACAAAATCTGCTGCACTTTTTTTGGGGAGAAACCCTAACCATTCATTGTGGGTCACATTGGGATAGGAAGTGGGACTCATGGGTGCCGTCGCCCAAGAGAACTCCTCAAAAGGTTAAAGTGATTTTGTCTAATATTCTGCCAACGGTAGAAGCCAAAAATACCTGAGAAAAATTTCTTTTAAGTCATTGAATCTTCTTGGTTCTTCTGCTTCTTGTGACTTGGGAAATATGATATTTTGCATAGAGTGGTGAAATCTGAAATAGATGAGAGAGAGATTTGTTGAGGATTCAAGCTTGTGGTCTTAGTAGAAGCAAATGAGTTGGCTATAGATTGGGCATGTTGTTGCTTATGACTTGGGAAGGTATGGTACATTCCATCGTATAAACGTTTTTTCAGACATATATGTATCTCTGTATTTTTTTTTTTTTTTGGGTCTTTTTTAGAGATATATGTATCTCTATATATATATTTTTTAAAGTCTTTTTCAAATATAAATATGCATGATTTGAAGATATATACGACTATACGAGTACTTATAATTAATTAAGAGGGTTTAAAACATATATTGCAATTAATGGATAGATGACGGCCAACATGGTTCAACTTTTGGGAATCTCTTTCAAAGATTACCCTGCTTGTTGGCTCCCCATTTGCTACACAAATGAGAGACCAGACATCAACATCTTCTGCAAGATATGTTGTCTCCACTTCCTTACTAGTTTAATTTTATTACACTCTACATTGATCAGGTTAATTTTTTTGTAGCTGTGGGGTTGGGGAATTATATATGCAGAAGGCATCCTTGTAAATTAAATATGTAGCATAAATTTGCACCAACTGTACACACTTTTTGGGACATGGCTCCATCGAGCCTTGGTTCCAATATTGAGTGTGCCAAAATGATGGGGTTGCCGTTAAAAATGATGTTGTCAACAAGTTGTAGTTGTGCAAAAACGTTGGAGTTCACTTAATTTGCCCACTTTTGACCTAGGCATTGGTAAATCCAACGAAATAAAGTTGAAAGTCATGATTTTTGGCTGGTTAATATATAGGATGTGGTTTGTATTTGTTTTGCCTAAAATTACTTTTTAAACTCAAATGTGCATGCCATTTAATTAGGTGTTAAGATGATGGGGGTGGAGCTCAAAATCATTTTTGGAGTTCAAAGGGGATGTTAGGATAATTGGTATGTCAGAGTTGGACTCCACTAACTTCAACTACAATCACTTTTATTATAAAAACTTAGATATTAAAATAATGATTTGAATGTAACTCTAAAGAGATACGTGAAGAGATAGTTCTCCAAAAGTAATTTTAGGCAAAGTCATGCATTCCAAGTGAAACCTTCACTGCATGCAAAAGCTAATGCATGATTTGAACAGCCATGGCTATGACACAATAGGAATGAGATAAGCCTACTGTCATAAATGGATCAAGCTGCAAGTTATGACTTATGACTAGCTACAAAAGCTACTATTGAAGGCTTGGGCAGTTTGTGTTAGCTTTTTTTATAATCACTTTTGGATAATTATTTCTTCACATATCTCTTTAAAGTTATGTTCAAACCATATTTTAACATATCAAAAAATTTTATATTAGAAGTGATTGTGAAAAAGTTTGGAGCCTCCTAATTTTTGCTACAATAATTTATAGTCAAGGACGGAGCCACGTGAGGGGCAGTGGGGGCAAGTGCCCCCTCTCAACTTTTGCAAAAAAATGAATTTCTATATATATTTAGTATATATTTGGTAGAAAATATAAGAGTGGCCCCTCTTCAAATTTTATTTTCATCCCTTTAAGCTTTTATTTTATAAATTTTAGCCACCAAATTTATAATTGTACTACTTCAAATAGTCATTAAATCATTGGTCATCCTATTTGAGGTATGAACTTAAAATTTGACCTTAATTAGTGGTTTGAGAAGAGTATTTATCATTCTATCGGTTTCTAATTTAATGTCCAATTTGTAGAAAGTGTAGTCAATTTATTTTAACTTAGGTAATTAAAATTGGAGTTTAAGTACTTGCAAGGCTGCAATAAAACTAAATTTACGAAATTTAATAAGTTGGCTATGTTAAAAGAGGAGAATAATATATAATCTAAAATTTAGAACGTGTATCAATTCTAAATTCATATATATATATATATATATATATATATATATATATATATATAT
>JAESVK010000340.1:513177-539956 GCA_017140935.1 Hamamelis virginiana | reverse complement strand
CACACAATTGTTAATTAATCAAAATAGTGCTCCCTCTGAAGTAAATTCGTGGCTCCGCTTCTGCTTATAGTATAAAAATTTTGCCACTCATTCTATTGCCCCACAAATCATTGAAAATTAATTTTCATCCTATCACTTAAATCAAGTGAAATTTTAAGCTTCAAAAGTGATTTTATAAAAAGCTAATACAAACGGGCCCTTAATAAAGAGAAAAACACTAGTAATGATGTAGGTTGTTATATATTTTGTACGGAGAGACTCCATTTATGCTTTATTCTCTATTTATCTATATCTATACCAATATATAAAGCCAATACTAAAGTTTGGTGGGCTCAGATTTACTTTTCATGATTACCTTTTAAAAAAAATAATATTTACCATTATTTAAAACGATACATTTACGAAAACAAAATGGTATATATGAATTTGAAATTTCAACACACCCACTACTTTTATAACTACACTATTCTATTTCTCTACTCTAATCTTTTTTCAAATCATCTCTTTAAATTCATGTTTTAATACTTAATTTATTTTTTCAATTTTCTTCAAATATTTTTTATCTACTTCTTTGCATGCGGATCGTGTTTGCTACGAGTCTAGTATTTATAAAAGTAAACATTCCTGGAGTGTAGTGAACAGATACCTTCCAACTTCCTTCTTTTCTCTATTACATCATCAAGTTTCTACCCATCCACTTCATATTTGGAACAAACTTCTTAAAACTCCTTTCCTTGCATTCTTAATTTCTCAAGGCCAACCTTTTTATTGATGAACTTAAAGTCAATTATTTTATTCTTTTTATTTTTATTTCTTTTTTCTTTTTTAAAATGTTATCCCCTTTAGTTCTTTTACCTTTCAGTCACTTGGACTGGATCATCTTTTATTGGACTTGAACAGTATTGGGCTTCGACAAACTTTATCTTTGGGCTCAAGCTGTATCTCATTTCGGGCCTAAATAATTATTAAGGCCTCTAAACACACATCTAAAAACATGAATATGATGGCTAAATAATAATTAGTCTAATCTAATTAATTAATAGAGGTAATGCAGGCATGAAGAGATCAAACATGGTCCTACAACTAACTTTAAATTTAAGACAAAGACTGCTGGGTTAGGGTTTCAATCAAAATGGAAGCAATGTACCTCTCAACTAAAAAAAACTCTTCATTACCATAATTTTTTTTTTCTAATATCAACAACTAATTTTGTTTCAACGTAACATCCAAAGGCAGTGCGGGGAATTAGTCATGGGAGGGAATGTGGGATTGAACAAACTTTGGGTAAAAAAAAATATTTATTAATTTCTTAAACTTAGTTTAGTTTCTTTTTTTGAAACATATAATGAATTTAAATTTGCCATGGAAAATTGTAAAGATTTTTAGAAGGTTCTTCTTTTCTTTAATCATATATTTTTTTTAGAACCCTTCACCCTATATTTCCTAGGATAGATACCTCCACCCAATTAATTTATTTTTGGCTTTTTTTTTTTTTTTTTTTAATACAACATCAAAATTTCAGAATACCAATTACACTATGACTCTATTTGTTTCAACGTAAAATGCTTTTGCAGTGTAAAGTCATTTACAATGTAAAGCCTTTTTACATGTAAAATAACTATTTTACATGATTTTTTGGTGTTTGGATATAAAGGTGAAAATAGTCCTGAAAATGTATATATATATACATTTTCTGGTGTTTGAAAGAAATTATTCTTCCAAAGACATAAAGCATACAAGTACATATATATAGAATATTCTCTCTCTCTCTCTCTCTCTCTCTCTATATATATATATATAAGGAATGAATGGTCGTAAAGCATTCTACCAAAAGGTCCAACACAAAGACAAGCTTACCTTGAACTTTGACACATTTTTTGTTAATTTATTGTTGCAGCAACTTTTCAGCAAATAGTACCCACCCTCATAGTAGATAAGGAATTCAACTTACGCCAAAAAAAAGCGGAAGTTGTTTTCCACTACTTATCTCATAGTTAAGTAAAACTATTTACATTTGACATGATTTTACATTATTCAACAAACATCTGAAAATCTTATCTTACATGTATTTGATTTTCCACGGTCTATTTTACGTTGAAACAAACGGAGCCTATAAGTATTTACAAGATGCTAGAATTTATTCTAGGTTTGATACTTGGTACTTTCTTTTTTGTTAATCTAAAAGGTGATCCTAGAAGGGGGTGAATAGGGTCTAAGGCAAACTTATACTGATTATGCGGAAATTAAAACTAAATTACCAATACAAAACAACTATGCAATTTTTCAAATATCAAACATAAGTATAGGAAAGTAAATTCCAAGAGTTAAAAGATAGAGAAATCAAACATAGCGACTTTAACGTGGTTCGCACTTCGCTTACATCCATGCCTCAAGAGCTCTGCTCGAGGATTTCAATCCACTATCGATCTCTCTTCAAGGTGAAGATCAAACCATTACAACACTTTCCTTATTCCATGTCAAGATATAAAAAATCCAATCTCTTTGACCTGTAGAGATCAAATCTTACAATGACTTTCCTTTTAGGTGAAAATCAAACATCTACAACAACCAAGCTTGAACTTAACTAACAAGCTTCAAACTCTTCAAGGGTTTCACCAAATCCTAGCTCACAAGAAGAGTGAGTACAACAAGATGCTTCTTATAAGAATACAAGTTGATTTGCACACTAATGATCTCACGCTAATAGCTTCTCAAGAGATTTACATGTATGGCTCAAGAATATTTTTCTAAGAAATTAAAGCTTGTTCAATGATTTCTCTTTTGAATGATCACTAATATCATACAAGAATGATGTAGACTAGGTCAAAGAATGTTTATGTGTATTCATAAACTCATCCAAGATGAATGGAATGAGTATTTATAGACTAGGAATCAAATAGAATAGTTAAAGAGCATAAAGTAGTCGTTAGAGGCATTTTTTGCATCTACAGTTTGAACGGCTCGATGACCCATTTGAATGAACTAGTCATTATAGTTTAAATTCCAGTCTTCTGTTCGAACAGCCCGAGGCCCCGTTCGAATGGCCTTAGTAATTTCCTAATTCTCGTTCAAACGGCCAAAGGTCCAATGCACAGCCACTGTCCCATTCAAACAAGGATGTCCATTCGAACGGGCTTACAGGCTCGTTTGAATGGCTCGTTGGAACGGCCTTGCCCAAAAATAGATATTTTATCTAATTGAGTTCTAAAATGTATGCATTAAGGCAAGTGGTCGGCCATTCTCACTAGGATTGAGATATTCTATGGACCATTCCAAGGTTTCAACAAAGTCCCTATAAGTCCAAAGATATAAAGTGAACCTATGTGAACCACCTATGGTCAAACTAGGTCAATTTTGAGCTTTTTTGTACAATCTCATTAAGAGTTTGACAAACAAATCCTAAGACACTCAAATAAAAATAATTCCAACCAATACAAGTTCTTGAGATGTCTTGAGTCTTCATTTAATTTATGCTTGAGTCTCCACAAGGCTTGCTTAGTTTAGCTCAATCCATATGCTTGCATATACCTTGCTTGATTATCATTTTGTCCTTTGATGCTTTCATGCTAACTTCACCGTGTTTGAATCTTGCATAACTTGACAAACATATTAGCAAAAAAGATATATTTGTTATCATCAAAACTTTGACCTATAAGATCACGAGGGTAGGCCTTTTGGCTAACAATCTCTAAATTTCGTTAAAGCATCACCAATATATGTAGCAAATGTATGTTTTTTCTCTATTATCTATATATATATATATTCTTTAAAGTTGAAATGCCACCTTAGATTTTTGGGCTCCAATAGAGACAGCCTCGAAGTTGGAAAATCTTTCTCACTCTTCCAAGTTATATAGAATAGTGAGAAACACTCAGCCGAAAATGGATTTTAGGTGATAAAAAGGTTGAGAGAGATAGATAAGGAAGAGGGAGATGAGTTGCAGACTTGCAGTGAAAGAGACTGGATGTAGAGAATGAGAGAGTGGTGTTTAAAACAAAACATGCATAAGAGGGTTTGGAAAGAGGATGAAGCATGTGAATGGTGTATGAGTTAACAAACGTGCTGCTCCAAGAACATGCCACGTTACCTTTGAGGAGGAGCTCCTAGCTTCATAAGCTTAAGACGGCAAGTATTGTCTAGAAACTAATAAAATTTAGCAAGACTGTTAAACTTCCACATTAGGTAGCGAATAATCATTTTGCTTTAAATTTTTGCTTCTTCTCTTGGAGACGCTCTTATAAGGTCATAGATGTTGTATTTAAGAGATATTTCAAAATTCAAAATCTTTTATAATTAAGTTTTTAATCATTTGATTTTTCTTTTATTGAGGGAATTATTTCTTTAAATTTAGATTCTGATTTATTTCAAAAATCTATTTGAATAATTAATAATTTGACCATTTTCATCAATTTAATTTGAAAAGATTAGAATTAAATTTGTAACCGTCTTGCACTTAATTTGAAAAACCGTTTCAGCTGGTTCTTTTATTGCTTAAAACCGTTTGATGAGAGAATTGATGGTTTATCATATCTTCAATTTCATAACAGACAAATCCTTTGTCTTGTAGACTTATTTTGGTGTAGTTCATATATATATATATATATTCTTTAAGTGTAAAAATTCATTTATTCTTCCTCTCTTTCTCAATTTATAAAATACTATCTCAAACTTTTATGTAAATGAACTATTTGGGTTGTTCTCTATACTCACATATTGTGTGCACACTTGTGGGAGTCCGATTGTTGTACCCTGGAGGGTAGGCCGCTAGAGAACCTAGTGCATTGAGTGATTTACTCCGAGGGGCGCGATCTACTCTTAAGGGCAGTGAATCTACACGCCTCAATCGATAAGTGTTTTTATTTTATTTTATTTTATATATTTTTAGCATTTACATCAATTTCCAACAATCTTAAGAGTAAATATGGATGTGGATGCGGCTTTGCTCGATGCTAAGAATTTGCTTGATGTTTCAAAAATTAAGCCATTTGATGGAACTTTTTTCAAACGTTGGCAAAATAGAGTTTTTGATACATTGGACATGGTAAACTTGACCCATATTCTAACAGACCTAAGCCAGTAGAAGGTTCTGAAAATTATGCTGAAAAACTGAAATCTTGGGAAAAAGGGAATAAGGTTTGTAGGTATACTATTCTTCGTACCTTGGCAAATAATTTTTTTGATATTTATTGTTCTTATGAATCGGCTAAAGACATTAGGGATAGTCTTATTAAAAAATAAGTTTAGAAGATGCCGGTAATAAAAAATATGCCATAGGTAATTTTGCCTATTACCAAATGACTGAGGATAGAGATGTATCATCTCAAATCCATGATTATCATATTCTAATCAATGACTTGAAAAAGGAGGATATAGTCCTTCCAAAATCATTTTTAGCGGGTATTCTTATTGAGAAATTGCTCGAATCATGGAAAGATTATAAAAATAATCTTAAACATAAAAGAAAGCACATGAGTCTTGAGGAAGTGATTGTTCACATCCGCATTGAAGAATAGAGTTCGTGATAAGACTGAGAAAGCCAAGGAACTAGCTTCCAAGGCTAATCTGATTAAAGGGAAACCTAAGGGACCTAATAATAAGAATAATAAACATAATTATAGGCATAATAGGCTGAATCAAAATTTTAGGTCTTATTAGAATAATAAGTCTTATCAAAATAATAAGCCTAATCAACCTAATCAGAATTATAAGGTTCAAAATCCAACTTTCAAGAAAAAAGGTTATTGTTTTGTTTGTGGGAAACCTGGACACCATGCTCCACAGTGTAAGTTCAAAAAATTGATCCCACTGCCAAATCGAATGCCAATTTGGTAGAGACAACAGATATTATAGTTGCAGTTGTGTGAGAGGTGAACATGGTAGCAACGACTAAAGATTAGGTGGTAGACTCTGGGGCTACCAAGCACATCTGTGGTAATAAAAGTGGTTTTATCTCCTACACTCCAATGGGACAAGGCGAAGAACATATGTTCATGGGCGATTCAAGGCCCATGCCAGGTATTGGTAAAGGGAAGGTTCTTCTTAAGCTAACATCAGGGAAAATCCTTACCTTAAGTGATGTGCTTCATGATCCAGACATTCGTTCGAACTTAGTGACAGTTTCTTTACTTGGGAAAGTTGGGGTTAAGGTCACTTTTGAATCTGATAAAATAATTATGACTAAGAATGGTGTGTTTGTTGGTAAGGGCTATTGTAATCAAGGTCTTTTTATTTTGAATGTACTTAAAGTTATTAATAATAATGCATCTTCTTCTGCTTACTTGATTGATTCTATTTATGTATGGCATGGTAAATTAGGACATGTGAATTTTGCTTATATAAAGAAAATGAAAGAACTTGGTTCATTGCATAACTTATCTAATTATGAAAATAAAAAATGTAATGTATGCATAGAATTTAACAAGAGGTGGAAAAAGATTTTATATAACCTTCAAAGATGACTATTCAAGGTATACCAAAGTATATTTACTTAGAACAAAAGATAAGGCAATGAAAATGTTTTTAACATAGAAAGCAGAAGAAGAAAATCAATTAAATAGGAAAATTAAAAGACCAAGGTCTGATAGAGGAGGACAATATGAATATAATCCATTTAATAAATTTTGTGAAGATCATGGCATAATTCATTACAACTTTACCTTATTCGCCTGAATCTAATGGAGTAGCTGAAATGAAAAATAGAACATTGAAAGAAATGATGAATGCAATGTTAATTAGTTCAGGAGCACCACTTAATTTGTGGGGGAATCAATTTTATCGGCATGTTATATTCAAAATAGAATTCCTTATAAGAAAACTGGCAAAACACCTTATGAATTATGGAATGGTTATGTTCTCGATTTAAAATATTTCAAAGTGTGGGGGTGTTTAGCAAGAGGAAAATTGGACCTAAAAATTTTGATTATGTGTTTATAGGAGGTTATGCTCATAATAGTGCCGCATATAGATTCTTAGTAATTAAAAGTGAAAATAATATTATGGAACCTAACACTATTGCAGAAACTAAGGATGCATAATTTTTTGAACATGTTTTTCCTTTGAAATCTAAAATTGAAAAAATTCCTAGTATATCTAAAAAAGAAATAGAAAATGAATCAAATAGTAGTTCATAAATTGAACTTAGGAGGAGTAAAAGAGTAAGAAAAGAAACAAATTTTGGAAATGATTTTTATACTTTTCTAGTAGGTGGTAATGATCCACAAACTTATACTGAAGCTATTACTTCTCCTGATTCACCTTTTTGGAGGGAAGCAATTAGAAATGAATTAGATTCAATTATGTCTAATCACACATGGGAATTAATAGATTTACCTCCTGGCACCAAACAATAGGTTGCAAGTGGATTTTTTAAAAGAAATTAAAACTCGATGGGTCAATTGATAAATTTAAAACTAGATTAGTTGCTAAAGGATATAAACAAATAAAAGATATAGATTATTTTGATACTTTTGCTCCTGTAACTAGAATTTCATCAATTAGAATTTTAATTGTTTTAGCCTCTCTATATGAATTAATAATACATCAAATGGATGTAAAAACCACATTTTTAAATGGAGACTTAGAAGAAGAAATTTATATGGATCAACCTGAATGTTATATAATTCCTGGAAATGAACATAAAATGTGTAGACTAGTAAAATCTTTATATGGTCTAAAACAAGCACTTAAACAGTGGCATGAAAAATTTGATAAAGTGTTAGTATTAAATGGTTATCTTATTAATGATTCAAAGAAATGTGTTTATAGTAAATTTAATGATAATATTGGTGTAATTATTTGTTTGTATGTTGATGATATGTTAATTATGAGTACTAGCCTAGAAATTGTGAATGAAACTAAAACGTTTTTGGCTTCCAATTTTGATATGAAAGACTTGGGTGAAGCAGATGTTATTCTTGGAATTAAAATAAGTAAAATTTCCAATGGTATTATGCTTTCACAAGAACACTATGTAGAGAAAATTTTGAAAAAATTTGATCAATTTGATTGTAAACTTGTGTTTACACCTTCTGATGCTAATTCTCAATTAAAGAAAAATAAAGAACATAGTGTTTCTCAAATTGAATATGCTCAAGTTATTGGTAGTCTTATGTATTTGATGAATTGCGCTCGATTAGATATAACTTATGCTGTTGGTAGATTGAGTCGATATACTCATAATCCCAATAAAGACCACTGGACTACTTTACATAGAGTACTTAGGTACTTGAGAGGTACTATAAATTATATTTTATTTTATAGTGGTTATCCTACTGTACTTGAGGGATATACTGATGCAAACTAGATCTTTGATTCAGATTAGGCTAAATCTATAAGTGGATATATTTTTACTCTTGGTGGGGGTGCAATATCTTGGAAATCATCCAAGCAAACTTGCATAGCTCGGTCAACTATTGAATATGAGTTTAAAGCCGTAGGAAAGGCAAGTACTGAGGCTGGGTGGCTTAGAAACCTCTTAGTAGATATTCCCATTTGGATAAAACCAATTCCATCTGTGTCGATACATTATGATAACCAAGATGCTATAGCTAGAGCTAAAAATAAAGCATATAATGGGAAAAGTAGGCATATACGCCTAGGACATAACATCGTGAGACAGTTGTTTGAAAATGGAGTTATATCTCTTGAATTTGTGAGGTTGGAGTTGAATTTGGCCGATCCTCTGACAAAACCACTAGGTAGAAAACTAGTGAGTAAGACATCAAGGGGAATGGGACTTATGCCTAACAAAAGGTCAACAGTAATGGTAACCCAACCTATGTGAATGGAGATCCCAGGAAGTATGTTCATATGGGTAATAACAAGTTACTAGTTGACTTGGTGATACACTATCAATTTTTATTATTTGAGAGTCCCTTCGTATGGTGTAGATAGTGCAAACTGTAATTTTAAGGTTGATTTACAATTCTTAATGGAGATCATAACCTTTTTTTTTGTGGTGTGTTTAATTGTAGTGCACACTTGATGATTCCACCTATATGAGTGTGGAAGTGAGGCCGTTTCCTATTAGAACTTAGGCAGGTTCATTATAGCACTCATGAAAATCTAGGTATGGCGCATGGCCTATTTGTGCCACCCAAATTTGAATAACCCAAATATTGAGAATTCTTTGTGGGTTGTAAGTCGACTGGCCTACAATAAAAAATTTTGATTCATAGAAAATTTTAATTTCACCAAATTTCTGTGGGTCACTACTTATATATCCTAGGTGCAGTTCATAGTCCCAAAGACACCATCACTGTTGCAATTGGATTTTCATGCTCCTTTATTTTATTTTGTATTTTGAAATATGTGGGCAATTATTGTATTAAGAGATATTTCAAAATTCAAAATCTTTTATAATTAAGTTTTTAATAATTTGATTTTTCTTTTATTGAGGGAATTATTTCTTTAAATTTAGATTCTAATTTCTCTAAAAAATCTATTCGAATGAATTAATAATTTGACCGTTTTCATCAATTTAATTTGAAAATATTAGAATTAAATAATTTGTAACCGTCTTGCACTTAATTTGAAAGACCGTTTCAGCTGGTTCTTTTATTGCTTAAAACCATTTCATAAGAGAATTGATGGTTAATTTATCATATCTTCAATTTCATAACTGACAAGTCCTTTGTCTTGTAGACTTATTTTGGTGTAGTTCATATATATATATATATAGATATATTCTTTAAGTGTGAAAATTTATTTATTCTTCATCTCTTTCTCAATTTATAAAATTCTATCTCAAACTTTTATGTAAAGGAGCTATTTGGGTTGTTCTCGATACTCACACATTGTGTGTGCACACTTGTGGGAGTCCGATTGGTGTACTCTGGAGGGTAGGCCGCTAGAGAACCTGGCGCACCGAGTGATTTACTACGAGGGCGCGATCTACTCTCAATGGCAGTAAATCTACACGCGTCAATCGATAAGTGTTTTTATTTTATTTTTATATATTTTCAGCATTTACATCAATTTCCAACAATAGACATATACATAAAAGATCCATAATTGAGTAAAATTTCCAAGAATATCTATTAAAAATAAGCCATATATCATTAAAATAATTAAGATATATATATCTAAGAACGATTTCCTATGATTTGAAAAATTTTCTCAATCCTAAATTCTAAGGAAAATGCTGGAGTTACCGTACCCTCTTCCCGTTTTTTTTCCCGTATGATGTGGCTTATTGAGAAAAGCAAAAGAACTTTTATCCAAAAAAATGAAATAAAAGACTATAGAGAAAAGTAAGTCCAGCACCCTGCACGAGGTTTATGGGTCTTTTAAGAAAAGCAAGTCCAACACCCTACACGAGGTACATAGGTCCTTTAAGAAAAAGCAATATGTACTCTCTCTTTCTCTCTCTCTTCTCTTCTACTGCAACCTTGAACCCCCAAATCATCAATTTAAGCAGTCAATTTACTTCTCTCTTTTCACCTTTCTATCCCTTCACCATTAATTGTGTAACACATCTTCCAACAAAACAAGAGCAGTAGTCAATTAAAAAACAATCCAGATTTTTGCTATTTTTGTTGCAACAATACTCTTCTTATTCATTTTCTGCTCTTGCAACCTTCGATCTTCCACATCCAGCAGACAAAGTCTTCTTTTCGATTTCTAATGAACTGCAATGGCCAGACTCGAGCACACTACTATTTTTCTTCTTTTTCTACGAACTCAATTTTTTTTTTAAAAAAAATTTATGTTATACTTTGTTGCTTTATTCAGGGGAACAAATTTGGCTCTTTTACTGTGAAAAGACGATAGTGGAAAAAAACTATAAAAATGAATGGAAAACTCTTTTTATATTTTATTTAATTTCTCTATGAATTTGGCACTTTTCCCTTTTTTTTTTTTTTTTTTTGAGTTTTCAAAGCATTTTGAGTGTTTTCATTGTCTTTTAACTGTATGGGGAGTGTTTTCACTAAGTTGGAAGTGTTTTCACTGAGTTTGAAGTGTTTTCACTGCCTATTTTTTGGGTTAATTCCAATTTAGTACCATGAAATTTATACTGATTTTCAATCCAGGCCATAAACTTTTTTTGACTCGATTTAGTACCAAATCAAAAGTTATAATTTCAATTTGAGCCATATCAGTGACTTCGTTACTTAAATTTGACGAAAATAGCACGTGAGTTCACGTGCCATTCTATGTGGCAATGACGTGGTGTGACGTGGCATATTTTCCTTCCAAATTGAATCACTTGAGCTGCACGTGATGCTGATGCCCTCTTAAACTCAAGTATTTCTTTCGTTTTGGGGAAAGAAGGTGTTTCTTCTTAAGCTGCTCGAAAACCCTAGTTCTTCCTATGCAACTTGCCACCATTGAAGCAATCTTAAAGGTAATGGTCTGCAACTTTCCACCAATGAAGCATATTTTAAGGTAAATCATACCCTCTCTTTATCTCTCTACCATTGAAGCATACGAAATTAACCCATATTGAAATGCTATTTTCGTCAATGAAGGTTGTTTGCATTTCAGATGGATGGTAATGGATAAACCCAATGTTATTGTGGAGCTAGGGCAAAAATGTGGACTTCATGGACCTCCAATAATCCGGGACGCAGGTTCTATGGTTGTGCAAACTATTCATCTCATGGTTGTGGCTATTTTGGATGGGTTGATCCACCCTTGTGTGCACGAGCTAGGCAAAAAATCCCAAGGCTATTGCAAAGAATTGAGGTTTACCGTGCAAGAGAGAGGGTGTATTGGGGAGTGATTGTAATTTCATGGTTGATTACCATTGTGGTAATCTTGTTTGTGAAGAAAACCAAAACCGTTAATGGGGTCATGCTTTTTTTGGCATGATACTAGTGGATGTTTAGCTGTATGAAAGCAGTAATTAACCCATATATTGACCTTTTTGGTTTTTTTTTTCTTTTTGGACATATGGGTTAAAAATATGTAATGGCAGTGTATGTCAGCTATAAATTAATGGGAAATATATATTTGCAGCAAGCATCATTTTGTTTGTAGTTAGATAAATTAGTTTTGGTTCATCTGTAATTGCTAAAATCTCAGTGCATACATCAAATAGCATGAAGTACTGTAAAATGGGACCCTTATAACTCTGCATATGTTTTCATGAGAATACAAGTTCAATAACAAAACTAGCATGTACACTAGATGGCCTTTAAAATGTTTAATTTTGGTTCAAAATTGGTGCCCATATGGACTATTAATTGAGGACTATATATCAATTGCAAGAAAATTGACAGAAAATGCAATTGTGCAAAACCAAAATAGTTGTCCTCTTGATTGCATTTTGGAGCTTAACCTGGTGCATTTATGGACTCTAAATGGGACCCTATATAAGATTTTGTTAGCCCTATGGCTTCAATCTTTAGTTGCTTATGAGTTTTGATGATAACAAACATTGTGCAATGATGATGCTTTTGATGATAACAAACATTGTGTAATGATTATGTACATTCATACTTAACATTGAACATTATGTTTTGTATCAATCTTTATTGGCAAATTTGTTCGATTATCTCTCTATTGGTGCATATATCTTTGCTTATTGAATGAATCAGGTCATGGGCAATCTTATGAAGCTTCAACAATATTTATAGCTTTCTAAAAGTGACTTGTGAGAAAACTTCTCAAAATAAAGAGTTGCTCAACCATCTTGATGACCAGCCTTGCACAAGATAAAGAGTTGAAGACTTGAAGACTTTATTTATTTCTTGTGTAATTGCTTAGGACTCATAAATTGTGATTCTCTCTTATTGGATTAAAAATATATTGGCTTAAAATGAGCTAAGGACCCTTTAACCTCATTTTTTAAACATGAAAAAAACCTTCTGATTAGTCAAAAATGTTTTACAAACTTAGTGGGCCTTTTCCAAATCAAAATATAGCTTAAAATTCATGAAAAATGCTTTATGGCCTTCCTTAGTCGACTAATCCCTTGTGACTAGTCGACTAACTGCACAGGCAGTAGGCATGTTTCATGAAAATTTAAGTCAATCGACTAATTCTTGTTAATTAGCCGATTAACAGTTTCTTAGTCGACTAACCGTTAATCATTAGTCGACTAATCGAGCCCGAAGATATTTTCTCAAAGTGATTTTAAGTTGCTAGTCGACTAACCCCTCTGTTATTAGTCGATTAACAAACCCAGATTTCAAAACATTTTGTTTTTACTTCTCTAGTCGACTAATCATGGTGTCCTAGTCGACTAACCGACTCCGGACTCATTTTGTAAATGCATTTTAAAGGCTCTAGTCGACTAATCCTTGTGTGCTAGTCGACTAATGATGCTCTGCAAATCATAACGGCTAGTTTTTACAACCCAAACGGCTATATTCTTTATCCCAACAGCCATATGATCAAGAAAGCCTTTAAATATCATTTGTATGAGTCTTGGATAAGTCAGTTATTCACTCCAAACTCTATTAAACATTTTCTACTAAAATCAATCCTTGTTGTTCATTTATTTGAGTGATTCAAGTTTTTTTGAAAAATCATTCTCTAAGCCAATACTAGTTCCTAATCTTGAGAGGTATTAGTTTGAGCTCATTATTGTATTGATATACTCTTAAAGGAGTTCACATTTGTACTATCTTCATCATTATTGTATCTTGTGAGATTGTAAGGGTTGAGAGACAACCCTTGCGGGTGAGTTGTCTTCCACCTTGAAAGAAGGCAAGTTGTAAAGGTTTCTCCACCTTGAAGGAATGATTCTTAGTGGATTGTGAAATCCTCAAGACGGGGCTCTTGAGGCGTGGATGTAGACGGAGATCGAACCACGTTAAAATCCTTGTGTTTGATCTTCTCTCTCTTGCATTCAATTTATTTACTTGCTTGTTATATTATTTAATTGTGATTCATATTCTCCTACTTATTTGTCGTCAATCAAATTTATTTGAACCAAAATTTTTAATTGGATTTTTTCTTCATAAAGTTTGCTATACTCTATTCACCCCCCTCTAGAGTATAAATTCTGGGCAACAGATTTGTTTGATTGTAATTTGGTGTCTATAAACCCATTGCAATTATTGAAAAGAAAAAATGAAAAGTATACTTTTCAATTACATTCATTTGCAAGTTGACAACCCATTAAAGTAAGTTGTGGCTTTGCTTAATATCACCTGTATCAAATGCCAATAGCCAGTAGAGGAAAATTATAATGTAAATGCCTTACATTCATTAAGAGTAAAAGTAAACATTTCCTGTGCAGCCCATATATTCAAAAAAATCATCCCAAATATTGTTCAAACTACAACCCAATAACAGAAAAAGATTCTGTAAATATGTTTCCTCTGCAACCCATATATTAAAAAAATATATATATATTCCCAAATATTGTTCAAACTACATCCCAAGAACAGAAAGATTCTGTAAATAACATTTCCTATTCAACTGTATAAACTTTTCCTGTGCAACCCATATATTCAAAAAGTATAAGTTATCCCAAAGTAGCCAAAAAACTGTATAAACTTTTCCCATGCACATAGTTTGGTCAAAAAACATAAAAGCCATCTATGGTTGTGTGTTGAACTTGCTGCCACTTGATTCCCCATCTCCCTTGCTCTGTTGAGATGATGTTGAATTCCTATAACCCCCACACAATCTTGTTGGGTTTTGATATACACTCTTTAGATTACGTACCAGCTGAGATGATGGTCTGACAAAGGACGGGGTTGAATTGGCCCCACTTGTATTAACCTATAGGACCAGCCAAGTGCAATTAGATATGTATTGAAAATTGAATCATTATCAATGCCAATAAAAGCTAAAAAGTCAATTATGGCCATATCAGGAGTATCAAGTGAACCAATAATTGATGTAATGACATATAACAATTCTTAAGCATGCACAAAACCCATCAAAGTCATTACAAAGGTGGATTTTCACACTAATTCAACCTCCAAAGTACATCACAACTGCTTCTCTGTCATCCTTTTTTTTTTTTTTTTCCATTTCCATAGAATAACAAGAGTGCAAACAAGTGTCATAATTTTGGCTATTCAGTTTGGTAACAAGTGGTGTACTTTAAAAACTTTATTGTTAAGAGATGAGATGCTAGGGGGTATACTATTATACATCAAATATTTTAAAGTACCCCACTAGTGCAAATTCAAAAGTATAGCCAACATAACAAATTATTTAGCCTGCCATCTAGTTATGTCATATTCCACTGGTGTAAATAACAATTTTTTTAGCCAGCCATCTAGTTATGTCATATCACAACCATCTAGTTATGTCATATGTTAAACCAATTCATATTATAAAAATGTTTCTGAACTGCCTAACAATATGTACCATAAAACAAAGTCAAATTAAACCAAGTCATCTCATCAGTACTATTACCCCACTACGTGAAGCTCTGAATGTGGCAGGTGTAGACCTTACATGTCCCCCACGTGCACCAATCGTGCTGCCAACATTTTCCCTCTTCGGTTCAACATTTTCACTACCAGTGGTTGTTTTTTTTATTCCTAACCTGTTCACCATAAGATAACCAAAAATTTCTAAAAAAATCATATCACATAATGATGACTGAAACATGATTGTCACTTTAAAATATAAAACGACAATGTTTACTCACCGGGAGCTTTTGAGTTTGTCTCACTGTAACATGTGGTTGAGTAGGTCTTTTGCATATACTTTTGTTATGGCCATATCACTGACACTTTGAACATTTAATTTTGGTGCCTACTTTAGATACCTTGAATCCTTGCACTCTCTCTTTAGGATCTCACCGCCTCAGTTTTTTGGGCCTACCGGGTTGTCTTTTTTGCTTAGGAGGCACCACTTTGCCAAGACGACTTTCATCCCAAAATTTGACAATGGGTACAGGATATATCATACGCTCATAGATTCTCTTGTAAGTGTCAACTGTATACCATTGACTGACATAATCCTCTACAGCTTCTTTCTTAAAAAAATTGCAACAATTGCATGGTGGCATGGAATCCTAGTGAGATCCCATCTTCTGCATGTACAAGACCTCTCAGCTAGGTTGACAATATACTTGTCGAACAAGTACTTCACCTCAAAATTTTCATCACCAGCCCACATTGGCTCACATCTCCCACTCTTCACCTTGTATTCCTCTTTTTTTTTTTTTTTTTTTTTTTTTTTTTTTTAATATTTGGGCAAATGGTACCCCGATAATTCTTCAATTCTTCTCTCTTTTCTTGCATTCTTGCCATCAATGACTCTCTGATCATTTCAACACGTGATTATTGGTTTGTCTCTACAGTCAATGATAAAGGCATTGAAACTTTCAACCATGTTGTTTAGCAATGAATTGCATTTGCTATATGTACTAAACGCAGATCTAGTCCATATGGCTGGAGCAAGCTTCGATAATTCATTATGTGCATATGAATTGATTGCCTTTATCTTCTTCATATGCTTCTTCCAGTCAAGCACTGCAGATGCTTTTGCTGCTAACCACATCTCATCCCTTAAATGTTTACCTCGATGTCTTTTTGCTTACATTGGTATATAAGTGTCTCCAGCAAAACCTATGCTCAACATCAGGGAGCAGCTCATGCAAAGCTAGTATTAGGCCCTGTATCATCACACAATATAATTTTTTTTTTTAAATAAATTGAATAATGTCTAAATATAAACATAATAAAACAAAAAAAAAAATCATTGTACTTCATTCCAGCAAATTAAGATAGTAAACACTTACCTTTTGTTGGTCAGACATGAAGGTTATCGTCCGTTCATGCCCAATGTCTTCAAGGAGAAGCCTAAAAAACTAGTCCCAAGAGTCCTTTGTCTCTCCTTCAACAACTACAAATGCAATAGGTAACATTTGGTGATTTCCATCTTTGCCAATTGCAACAAAGATCTGACCCTCGCTTGAACCTTTCAAGAAACACCCATCAACACCAACAAAAGGCCTGTAGCCAGCTATAAATTCATTCTTGCAAGCATGTAAACAAATGTAAAGTCTTTGAAAAATAGGAATTGATCCTGGGACAGATGTAGTTTCAGTCAACAACTTCACAGTACTACCCGTATTACATTTCAATAACATATGTGTGTAATCCCATATTTTGTTAAACTGCTTTGACTGCTTCCCAAAAATCAATTCAAGTGCCAATGTCTTGGCCCTATAGGCCTTGCTCTTGCTAATCCTTATAGAAAAATCCTCTTTAATTTGCATTCTCATTTCTTTATAACTACAGTCAGGGTTGTCTCTCCATTTCTATATATATCTTCTAGCCAACCAAGATGATGTCAACTGTCGATTTGTAAATGTCCTCACACATGAGTGAGTGCCTATGTATACTTTGCATTAGAAGGTGTGCTCCCTTTGCATCCGTGAGTCGTGAAATTACCATTCACATCCATCAACACACTTTGCCGTAAGCCTTCAGCAAGCATTTCTGATAAACTTAATGCCATGCCCTCCCACGATTGCATAGTTCCTCAATGTCTTCTTAGCATTATGTGCATCTTTAAAGGTTTGTCCAACCTCTAGCTTTATTTCTTTTAAATCCTCTGGTTCCTTATACTGAGAATACTGATGCTCCACTGGTTTCCCATCATCTGCATCACTATTACAAGGACTAAGAGGATTAGATGAGTCACAGTAATCTGAATGTGATTGTTATCAGTGAAAAGCACCACCTAAAAAGTCATATTCACTCTCATCGCTGCTATCAACACTGTTATGTCCACAGTCTTGTCATTTACCATCAGTACTACCTTCAGAATTTTTCTCTTCCACATCTCCAACTCCATCAGAACTGTCTTCAGAACTGTTCTCTTCCACTTCTCTATCTCCGACACCAAATAAATTATCATCTCCCAGCCCAAGTATATACCTCTAGAGGGGGGGGTGAATAGAGGTTTTGCAAACTTTAAAAACAATTACCAAATAAAAATTATAGTTCAATTAAATTTAGCGGAAGACAATGTTTGAATCACAATATAACAATTGATACAACAAGTATAAATTGAATAACAATTAATATAGCAAGTATATGAATTGAAATGCAAGAGATAGAGTTAGAGGGATTCAAACACAAGGATTTTAATATGGTTCGATCTCCGTCTACATCCACGCCTCAAGAGCCCCGTCTGGAGGATTCCACAATCCATTATGGATCACTCCTTCAAGGTGGAGAACCTTTACAATTTGCCTTCTTTCAAAGGTGGTAGATGAAAGGATATCGATGAAATCGGGATTCGCAGCGAAAGACAGAAAAACAACATTTAAAATTTTTGAATCCTTCATCAAAATCTATTTAGGATTCGTAGAAGCATAGAACCATATATATATATTAAACAAGAACATATATATATTTAACAACTTAAATATACTTACTTGAATACGCCTTTCGATGAAGCATTGAATACGCCTTTTGATGTAGCTTTGATTCTCGAGCTTCAAAGTGTATGAAGCCTCCGATGGTATCCACACGAATACAAGACCTCAAGAATCCTTGCACTTGACAACCAATTGCAAGAGGCAAGCTTGGAGAGGGGAGAGAAACTATTTCTCTACTTTGATGAATAAGAGGCTTAGTGCTAGCATGTCTAATCATCTAGTATTTATAGAAAACCCCTAGGGTTTCTATTTGATACTTATTTCCAAAAGTAACTTAATTCATTATATATTAACAATTTAATATATAACTTAATTCCCTATATATATATATATTAACAAATAATATATAAGGTTATTAATTGAATTATTATTAGGAAATACCATTCTCTCTTTAATTCAAGAGACTCACTTATCCTCTTTGTTTGTGTGTGACCCATTGGGTTCACCCCAACCTAGCAGTGGACAGGGACATCTCTATGTCTCCTAAAAATAGAAACTTTCTATTTTAGGTTCAATTGGAACGATTCCAATTATGCCCTCATTGATAACACTTTATCAATAGGCTTTCACTGGTCATGAGTGACATCTAGCAACATATCATGACGTACCCTAGGTTTGGGTGAATAGTTGAACTATGTGAACCCTTCATGTTACTTAATCCTTCATCCCCTAATGTCACTGTTAAGATATTTAGGCATGGTTATTAAGTCAAACCATATCTTAACAACTTGTTATATGTTCTACAAAATATAATTCTTAATAAGATGAACATGATGAAACTCTTTTCACATTTCACCTATCACCATGACCATGAATTTCACACTGAGAATTATCTTTGTGAACGAACCTTGACATTCTCTCTCATCAAAGATGAAAGTGATGATTCATTCTTGCGCACTCATTTACCTTCATACATAACCCTATTAGAGCCAATGAGTACCGATTACACCCTTATGGTTAAGGATGTACGAGATACTATCAAACTCAAGTGACCTGTGCATAAGATAACTATGGTGCCTCAGGTCTAAGGACTACCAAAATAATGGACGTAACATAAGAATATTCTTTTGACTAATCTCCATAAGAATATTCCTGTAGATCATGTTCAGTGTACATATTCTCCAATATGCACCCACAGATTAACTATAGTGTCACTACACCGATAGGAAAGACTACCTATCCTCCCATTGGAGCTAGTTTAAATCTATGCTACTCTTAATGGTTTATTAAATATCCACTTTAATAAACCTATGAGTGGGAACTTGTTTAGAATAAATGTGTACGAGAAATATGAGTCTTCATATCTCAACAACTTGAGATACATATTTCTCTTATCATTTATTCATGGACCTTATCATATATATTTAAATATATACGACAAGTTGTACCTTCAAATTAATATAATATGAAATTGATATGCCCTTTAGGATTGGTTTTAGGGCATACCTCTAACAGTAGACACTCACCCACAATAGTTACACAAAACCCTTAGCTCCCACAAGATTACAAGATGAAATTGAGAATGTGTACAATAAAGAAAACTCCTCAAAGAGTAGATGATGTACAAACAATAAAGCTCTCACTAATATCTCTCAAAGATTAAGAACTAATATTGGGCTCAAGAGAGAATGATGATTCTTTGACTAATATCACACAAGAATGATGTAAACTAGGTTTGAGTATGATTGTATATGATCATTAGTTGATTTAAGACTCATACAATGAGTATAAATAGGTTCCAAAACAAATATGGCTCTTGGGAGTCAAAATAGAGTCGTTTTGAGTGTTAAAAACAATCAGTTATTGAGCAGTCAGGTCGATTAGTCGACTAGGCACAAGTGATTAGTCGACTAGAAGGTTTAAAATACCTTTGAAAAAGTTTCCGGGCACGGTTAGTCGACTAGGAAAGGTGTGTTAGTTGACTAGGAGCTTATTTTCCCAAAACAGGCTACTGCCCTGCCCTTAGTCCACTAATCAAAGGGGATTAGTTGACTAGGAGACAGTTAGTCGACTAGGACAAGGGTATTAGTCGACTAGGAGATAGTTAGTCCACTAGACAAAGGAGATTAGTGGACTAGGAGAGGATTTTCTCAATACCAGCTACTGTCTTCATTCTTAGTCGACTAGAATGACTAGTTTAGTCGACTAGAAATGTTGCAAAACTAATAATTGAGATTTCTCAAGTCCAAATCAACTAATAACACTTGAGCAAGTTAACTAAGTGTTCCAAAATATTTTTGGGCAAGTTTAAAATGTTTTCCAAAAATGATTAGGCTAAACAATAAGTATAAAACATTTTGTCTTTTGAGTCCATATATTCCCGTATGAGTTTGAATCAATTTTTGACCAAAATGTGATTTTCCATAGTTAAAACCTATGGTCTTTTAATCATGGTCAATTGAGCCAATTATAGTTCATCCTATAAAGAGGTTTACATATAAATCATAAACACTCACACAAGAAAGAACTTAAAGTCTTCACAAAGGTTCTTCAAGTTTTGTGCTTGGATTGTGCTAAGCTTGAGCTTGGCTTCAATTGGATTGGATTAATGCAATGACTCTCTTCATGGTCCTTAGTAAATATACAACATATTCATATTCACATAAGGTTCAATGTAGTGCATGAGCTTTATCTTTATGATGGCTTGGGCCTTCTTCATTGACAACTTGAATCATGTTCTTATAAACACATATACCAAAATGGATATACAAGAACTATAGGATAATGTCAATTAATCAACAAGGTTAGCTAAACAAACATTCAATAAATATGACAATAATAATCAAGTAACAAATATGACATTGTCAAACAATAATATTCATTCAAAAAGGTTTGGCAATAATTATGAATGAACAACAAAATATTCATATGCAATTTATCAATATATTCTTATGTAATACAACAATATTATCATGTGCAATACAACAATGTATTCATATGCACATGAGAGATCAAAACACAATGTTTGTTATCATCAAAATCATTTAACAAATATGGGTGGAAGCCATAAGCCTAAGAATCTCCCCATTTTTGTTGATGACAAACATTGAGCACAATTTTCTTATAAACAAATAAATCAATCAATGAAACAAATAAATAAATCAATGATTTATGGCTCCCCCTAACAATATGCATATATGCAAAACATTACTAAAGAATCATATAGCATATTTTAGGTAAAACAAATCCATGATGCAAGAATAAGTCCATGATACAAAGATACAAAGATTATCATGAATTTTACCACAATTCATGCTTGCAAATTTACACAAGATGCAAATCAAATAGAATCACAAGACAATGATTGTTATCATCAAAATCAACCAACAAGGGTAGAAGCCATGAGGCTAACAATCTCCCCCTTTTTGTTGATGACAATCATTGGATAAAATATTGCATATGAGAGTGAATATATCAACTAAGGATTTGTAGGTCCCCCTATCAATATGCATAAATAAACGGATAACTATAATATTTAAGCATGAGCATATTGTAGGTATCAATTCCATATATGATTCATATTCATTTCATCATACATATTTTACCAATACTATGCATAACAAATAATATCAAAGATTATGCATACTTCTCTCCTTTTAGCATTAACAAAAAGATACCAATTAGAGGTAACAAAGAAGAGAACAAAAGTTCAAGAAATAAGTCCTTATCTCCCCCAAAGAGAATACATGATTTTGAAAAAGGATTTTTCTTCTTTTCACACAAAGAAATACCAATTTAGAAGAAACAAAAAGATACCAATTGATGAAGATGCCAATTAATACCAATTGTTGATTAACATATGCAATAAGCAAGGATAGTAACATTGATAATATACCAATTTAATAAACTCAAAGTATCCAAGCTTGAGGAAGTTTTAAAACATTAAGATTAATACACATTGATTAAACCAATTAAGAAGAGTTAAGTTTTAAGCAATAAGACATCCAACTAGAAAATGGTTTAAACAAGAATGTACCAATTGTTTCAAATAATATTCAATCAAAATATTATCTTTAGCAATAGACAAAGATAATAATTTTAGATTAATCAAGAGTTTTGACAAAATGTCATTGCTAAGACAATGCTTTATTTGAAAACAAATCTCCCATTTTGCAACAAAATATTTTTCAAAAAGATTTAGTTTCAAAAATTAATCATTCATATATAGCAAGAAATTAGGCAAATGTATATCATCAATAAACATCAATACATCATATTGATAGACAAACAATACATTTATGACATTTGCTTTCAATCATCATGCTAAGACAAATTAAAGTTAATAGGAATCATCAAAAAATCATGTTGAGCAGCAAATCAATCAATGAAAGATGTTATACCTCCTAAATCATTACATAACAAATCTCTTCATCTTGCAATCAAAGAATAGCAAGTTTCAAGCATATGATCAATTTGAATTATAAGCACATGACATAGAAAGAATTATGAACAAGAATTTAAAAGAAATTCTTACAAATTACCAACTAATGTTGATACCAAAATTTGATATTCATTTCCTTCATCTTTGAAGAGTTGATGGTGGATTTCCTTGACTAGTGATCTTTATCACCTCATGATTGAAATATTAAATGTCCTCCATCATCAATGATTTGTTTGCACATCTACATCATCTCTTTGCCATACAATGACAAGGTTCTTCTTTGATCTATGCACACAAACATTTCTCTTCTAAAGAGTCAATAAATAAGGATAATCATCATAAATGAATATATGCTTGAAATATCATAAAGAGATAATATGCAAAGATAAATAAGCATTAACAAGCAAAATTCAATGCAAGGTAGTTTAATGTCATTTTCGGACACATGGTAGTTTATAGTCATTTCGGACTAGAAGAATTAAACACTATGTGAGATAAGATCATCCTTCCTAACCCAAATAGTTTTTACCTTTGGTTGCTCCAAGTCAACCTTAGGAGGCATAGACCTATTCCTATATCCATGACTATTATAAGGTCCATAATCATATGGGGTCCTTCTATAATCTCTCAAGAGGTGATATCAATTTGGTTTAATATGACCCATTTTACCACAATGATGGCAAGTGAGAATAAATCTAGGAGTGTAATGTGTGTGAATGGGTTCATGCACAACTGTTCTAGTTTGTTCTTCAAGCCATATCTTCGAATTTTATCTACAAAAGTCTTGGCCTTAGGTCTTGGACATTTGGGACGAATGTGTCCCTTACCACCACAATTATGGCAAGTAGAAATATATTTGAGTCTTGCCTTGATCACATGAGGTGGCTCTTTTGGTTTTGAAATATGAGTTATTTTAGAAATACTATTTTCCTTTTTCAAAGAATCTATTTCTTTTATCAAAGTAAACTTTTCATTTGTCAAGGAAACATTTTCATTTTCACAAATTTTCAAATTTTGTTTAAGACTCGCAATTTTATTTTTCATAGTATTTTCATTTTTCAAGTCTTCAAAGTCACTTGATGAAATTGAGGTAGAAGAGGTGTTTCTCAAAGACTCAACCTTTTTAACTAAAGATGAATTTAGCTCTTGAAGAGCCATTTTCTCTTTCGAAATAGATGACACATCATTTTTCAAATTTTTGTGAATCTTTTTCAAAGTATCATTTTTCCTCAAAACAAATTCACATAACTTTACAAGATCTTCATAAGAAGGTTTATCACAAAATCATCATCAAAATCATTTACACATTTAGGAGATGTAGATTCATCAAATTCATGAACATGTACACCAAGACAATAATTCTTTTCAAAATCCATTCTTTTCAAATAACAAATAAATAAGTTTGCAAATATCTTTAGCTCAATAAGATAATCAAATGAAGAGCACCTGCTCTGATACCAATTGTTGGCCTAAGTATATACCTCTAGAGGGGGGGTGAATAGAGATTTTGCAAACTTTAAAAACAATTACCAAATAAAAATTATGGTTCAATTAAATTCAGCGGAAGACAATGTTTGAATCACAACATAACAATTGATACAACATGTATAAATTGAATAACAATTAATATAGCAAGTATATGAATTGAACTACAAGAGATAGAGTTAGAGAGATTCAAACACAAGGGTTTTAACGTGGTTCGATTTCCGTCTACATCCACGCCTCAAGAGCCCCATCTTGAGGATTCCACAATCCACTATGGATCACTCCTTCAAGGTGGAGAAACATTTACAATTTGCCTTCTTTCAAAAGTGGAAGACACTTACCCACAATCTATTTTCAAAGTGGTAGATTCTCACCCACAAGGGTTACACAAAACCCTTAGCTCTCATAAGATTACAAGATAAAATTGAGAATGTGTACAATAAAGAAAACTCCTAAAAGAGTAGAAGATGTACAAACAATAAAGCTCTCACTAAAAGCTCTCAAAGATTAAGAACTAATATTGGGCTCAAGAGAGAATAATGATTCTTTGACTAATATCACACAAGAATGATGTAAACTAGGTTTTAGTATGATTGTATATGATCATTAGTTGATTCAAGACTCATACATGTTGTTCATTCATGATCATTAGTTGAATCAATTTTTGACCAAAATGTGATTTTTCATAGTTAAAACCTATGATCTTTTAGTCATGGTCAATTGAGCCAATTATAGTTCATCCTAAAGAGAGATTTACATATAAATCTTAAACACTCACACAAGAAAGAACTTAAAGTCTTCACAAAGGTTATTCAAGTCTTGTGCTTGGCTTGTGCTAGGCTTGAGCTTGGCTTCAACTGGATTGCATCAATGCAATGGCTCTCTTCATGGTCATTAGTGAATATACAATATATCCATATTCACATAAGGTTCAATGTAGTACATGAGCTTTATCTTCATGATGGCTTGAGCCTTCTTCATTGACAACTTGAATCCTGTTCTTATAAACACATATACCAAAATGGATATACAAGAACTATAGGATAATGTCAATCAATCAACAAGGTTAGCCAAACAAACATTCAATAAATATGAAAGTGATAATCAAGTAACAAATATGACATTGTCAAACAATAAACATTCATTTAAAAAAGTTTGGCAATAATCATGAATGAACATGAATGAACAACAAAATATTCATATGCAATATATCAATATATTCATATGTAATACAACAATATTATCATATGCAATACAACAATGTATTCATATGCACATGAGAGATCAAAACACAATGTTTGTTATCATCAAAATCATTCAACAAATATGGGTGGAAGACATAAGGCTAACAAGGCTCTACCCTCTCGTCACCTTCATCATACTGTATATCACTTAACAAAGGATCCATAACCTAAGACACATCATCAATGCCATGTTCAACATAAATGCGCAACACCTTATCCCGGGGTTCAATAGATGACACCATATACATCAAATCTTGGTCAGTCTTCAATATCCTGATGCCTTTTCTAAACTCACAATGAGGCATCAGATACCACAATTTTTTTAGGTTCATATACCCCAAGGATAATACATTTTTTTGGATGTGAGGTACTGAAAGGTAATCTACATCCATATCAGGTGTAATTTGTATTTCTCCACCTATGTAATCTCGAAGAGGATTGCCTACAAATGAACCCCCGTGATGCACTACAACAGAAATGGTCCCTTCCATATTTTCTCACTGTTGTTTAACACACAAATAGCAAAAAAATCCAAGGTTATTATATGTAGTGGGAGACAAACAATTATCATAAATGGGGTCCATTATAATTTAATGTACGGATGTAATAAACAAAATCTAGTAGCAGATAAGGGCTTGCCATCAATGATCCTATAGAGATTTCAAACAACCCATAAGCATACATAAATACAAGGCTACTCAAGACCAAATGCATATTAATTATTGAAAAACTGACTGTTGGATTAGATGAATTGTTTATGAATTTCATATTTCTCCAAAAAATCACAGTGATCCAACGGTTAGTTTCTGAAAAATGTCACAGTGAAAAATTGTGACTTTTTTGTTCTTTAATATGTCACAAGTATTTCAAGTAAGCGTACCAATTAAAATTGTGTGTGTGTGTGTGTGTGTGTGTGTGTGTGTGTATAGAGAGAGAGAGAGAGAAATTACAACATATATATATAATTACATATAGAGTGATTAAGAGAGAGAGAGATTACTTATGACAAACCTTCACACTCTGCCAAAGGCTCTGTTTCTGCACGATGGATCAAGAGATATATATTTCTCTATTTCTATATATATAGATATAACTCATCAAGAAGAAGCCTGATATCTTCTCCTACAATGATAAGTATTTATTCTTCTAATGAAAGTCAAATTCCAACCCACAACTGACAACCCCATTGCCTATTTGCCTCATATGCCACTCCTTTGCGTTTGAGGATTACGGCCCAAAATAAACAATTAAATTGCACTTCTTGTACTTAATTTAAAAAATACTGAAGGTTTGGTATATCTATATCTACACTAATACTAATGTATATCAACTTATCTAGAGTTTGTTGTGTTTACATTTAAT
>JAESVK010000340.1:372615-433177 GCA_017140935.1 Hamamelis virginiana | reverse complement strand
CATGCTATGGATTAGGACGTTATTTGGCTATTGTCCACATGCGACAGGGGATTCTGCATGCGTAGTATATGCCTTATTACTGTTATTGGTACTGAATGATATGATTTTTCGCTGAAAGTCCACGCATCTTTTAAATATTGATTTCTAGTTGATTTCTAAATTCATTGAACTTTGTAAATATATGCTTTATATAAATATTTCATGTATCACTGTGTTGTTTTTGATTTGTAGAGGTTATATTATTCCTACCGAGCAATTCGAGGCTTATTCTTGCTTTTCATGCAGCAGATTGCAGGTTAACTTTGGGTTTGCATTCCTAGCTTAGCTAAATCCTTCGCTAGGGGTTGTTGGTTAGATTTAAGGTTGTTTTTGCATTGGTAATTACATTCTTATATTATATGTATTGTGTACTGGATTATTTAGATTATTTGATTTGCCTAGGGTTGTTGGCATTATTATTTGAATTCTTATATGTATTTGTATATAACGATTGAAACATAATGTATGGACATGACATTTCATTTTGTTATATATATAATTCTTGTATCTCGTGAGGAAATACGGATGAGCAGGACAAGTTGTACCTCCATTTTGACACGTGTCGACCTATTCGGAAGGGTCGGTACGGATATTAGATTGGGGTGTTACAACTATAATGTAAACGGACCCTTAGTCAACATCTATTTGGGCATGTTAGGACTTGTATAAAGATAAAATTTACTATCTCTAGCTCTAGCTAGGACATTATTATCCCTATGCAAGGTCATGGTTTGTACAAAGATGAACTTGTTTATATTTTTTCCATGAAATTGATCAAGTAAAGAGGAGGAGGAAGAGAAAAATTGTATTAGACCATGTGCTTATACAATTATACAATTATATATATAAAGGAACATATTATAAGGTGCGACTCATGTCATGAATGCCAAAATCACAATGATTCAATGGTCGGTTTTTGAAAAAAATCATGTGGATTGCAAATGCATGCATGCATTAAAGAACAAAACAACAAAACAATAGATTGTGGAGTTACTGACCAAGGTCTTGGCAGATAACCTAAGAAAACTCAACCAGGTCATGTTCCATCTATATTAATCTTTGTGAATCTAACAAAAGACTTGGTTAACTATGGCAAGCCAATGTATCAACTAGACGATAACCCAAATTAGGACCCTGACCAAGCCCAAAACAGGCTCGTCACAAGTTAAAGACCGATTTGGATAAAGTACTCATTCAATCAGCACCTCTTCGTCTATTCAGGAACATGTAATTAATATTCAACATATTGTACGTTGTACCATTACTCTTTAAAAATTAGGAATCTCTTCAAGTTAGGATTGATGACTAGTTGACAAAATCAATTAATCGAAGCATTAGAGAATAGTGTGCTAAATTTCATGTCAACTTATTGTCAATCAATTAAAAGAAATTAGGGAATCACTAGAACCTCACCAACTATAACACTAATAGAAAAGATTATAAGTTTCAATCAAATAAATGTAAACAAATACTCTTTTCCTATCATCCTAACTTAGGCATTGGAGTCTGTTCGATAGACACCATGTCAACATAAGTTGCAAAGATCAAAATCGAAGTTAAAGGGTATGCTTGTCCTAGCATTAAATTGTAAGATTTTACTCTCATAATTTGGCATGGTCTGTGGCAAATGTTTAGAAAAATGCTACTCTAAAAAGAAATATAATTGTGGTAAAGACTCAAATGCACCTGACATAATCCCTCTCAATCAACAGACTCTAAGGCCTAACCAGAGAGATGCTAAAATAGAATGACTAGAGCATTTTCAAATAGATCACTTGAGAGAATGAGAATGATTTGCTATAAGTAGGATCAAAAATCAACTTTTGAAAAACAAAAACCATTAGCATTCATTAACTAAGGGGACTCATTCAAGGGATACAACACATCCGTCCTTTTTAGGGAGAAGTATGAAAACAAAATTGAGTTAGACTACATATACAGGGTATTGTACTCTTAATGGTAAGAGTGAATGGTTGATTAGAAGGATTCGTGGTCAAAGTCTAATGGAATCACCTTATAGTGATGTAATAATGTAGAAAGTGCCCCCAAGGAAGTCTAATATCCCCACATTCAACATGCATGTATCGTAGAACTAATGGCCCCATGGAACATTTGAAACATTGCCATTAAGTGATGGCATTGGAAGAAGGGAATGAATCACTTTCATTTCGGACATTTCCATCTAAGCTCTAAAAGGCAACTTTGACTTGGTTCTACCAATTACCACCAAAGTCAATAAAAAATTTTCCCAACTCTGCACAACCTTTATGGCTTAGAGGAAATACATTAATTCACTTTTTAATGTTAGGAAGGGTGAGGATTACAAGCCACTAGGAACAATGATATAATGGAAAGCATCACCTTTAGAAAGGGATTGCTTATAACGAGCCAATTATATCAATCTTTGACAAAAAATCGATCAAAAGACCGCATGGGCAATCTCCTCATTTGTGCGAAAAAGCAAACCAAATTGGAGCAAATTGCAATAATCATGCTCAAAGTGGCCATCCTCATCAACACCACCACTGCCAGCAAACCATAGCTTAAAAAGAGGCAAGAGGCAAGGCAATGGTAAAGACTAAAACTGGAAAAAGTGATATATAGGAATTGATTAAACTCGCATTACTTTCCTTATATGGCTGCAGTCAGTGAAAGGATGCCTCAACAGTTGGACCAATCTAATTATTTGGATATGTTAAACTGTGCTTTCATTTTTCTAGGAATTAGATAGCCAAAAAAAATAAAAAATGTAAGACTTGAAATTCAATACATTGAAAATTTGCATCAACAAACTCAGATAGTCCTTTTGAGTCTTGCTTCATGACCTTTCCATGCCCAAAATGATGGTGTTACATACTGAAAGTGTTCATGGAAAACCTTTTTCTTACTAATTGTATCTAGCTGCAAAAAGCATTTAGAAGTGTATTTTTGAGTTGTATTGTTTTGTGTTACAATTAATGATACAATTTAGTAGTTACATCATAATGACAGAGCTTATCTTGAAAGCTTTCGTGAAAGAATAGTTGTGTCTATACTCTACAACCGTAAACCAAGATGGAATAGCTGTACTAAACCTCTTCTTGAAAGCATCACAAACTTAATGCTCTGCTTGAAAGCCAAATTTCACATTTTCTAGCTTCCATTAAATGGATATAGAAATAAATACCCCTCAAATAATTAAAGAATCTCAGACAACCAAAATTGTGGACTAAAGTTTAATGGGCGAACCAAAGCCTTATTCTATTATATTGTGAATGATACCACTGTCGTACAATCTCACCTGGCCAATAATATTAATGGTAGTACATAGAGAACGTATAAAAAATGATAAAGAACCCTACGATCCTTTGAACCACTTCCTCCAACAAACCACTTTAATAAAGGTAGAAGAACTCTAGACATGTCTTAAATGGATAAGAAAGTGATCTCCAATATTAATATTGCAGCCTGCAATGCAAAAGCAGACCAAAAATAATGAACCTAAAAAAAAGAGAAGAAAAAGCATAACTACACACACAAATATGTATATATTTTAGCACATGTGAATCAAATAATTAAGCCAATTGAATGTTGAAACACAAACAAATATAATTAGATGAATCAGAAATTTGAATGTAGGAAAAATGCAAATATATTAATTAATTTTAATGAAGTTGATAAGGAAGCTCTCAACAAAGCTATAAAGCGCAAAATTAATTGCGTAGCTTATCCTAAGTGGTTGAAATTAAAGCTTTGTTGCTTTAGCATCAAGCTAAATATCAAATACTACATTGACAAATTAAAACACGTCCTAATACAAATTAATTTGCCCTATGGATACTAAACCTTGATAAAACACGACCTAATACAAATCTATCCTATGAATAAAAAATTACTTTAATTATTAAAACAAAGAGAGAGAGATTATACTGTGATGATTGATTGTGAAGATGAATTTGATGGAAATGGAGATGGTGGTGGTTGGTCACTTCCACACTCACATAGAATGGTTAGTGCTTGATCTTTTCTCTCTCAATCAAAATCCTAGCTTAACTTCTGTAAAATCAAAGCAGAAGATGAATTTGCTATATAAAATAGAATATAGGTTAAGCAACAAAGAAAAATAAGGGAAAAAAAAAAAAGAGATTAGAAAAGATAAAATCCATTTGCAGAATTAAAAAGACAAAAAGACAATACACTAAAAGATCATAAAGATTATGATAGGAAAAGGGAGAGGGAGAGAGCGATTTACCAAGTAAATTAGGTAGAGAATTTATTAATGCAATGTGACATCAACAATGAAATGTCTTACAAAATGTGGGATCGTAACAAATTATAAAGGAGAAGAGAGGGAAATAATCCAAATATTCTAAATAATTCTTATATTTAGAATTCAACTCCAATTGAAAATCTTTTCAAAGATATTTCAAGAAAACAAATCATATTGAGAGAGAAATAATATGAAGGATGCCACTTCAGCACTTACTACATTATATATAATAAAATATAGTGGTTTTCTTATTGGTGTGCTAATTTAGAAGTACGAGGACGTGGCTAAGTGGCCGTTGGATTGGTGAGGGTAAAATCTGACGGTGCATAGTAAAATCGCTTAAAAGACAAAGTACGAAGGTTTGAAATTTCGGGTTATCCAAATCTAAATATTCATTTCAAATACCCAACTTACTAACTAGCAAACTCGTGATGAGATGAAGAGAAGATGAGAGAGAAACAAGGAGCAAGCGACGAACATTAACCTATTGACAGAGAAGGAATGTGCCGAAGTTTATTCCGGCGATCACTGAGCTCTTGATCAGTGACCTAAGCTCACAGTACCTAGCGATCCACTATTTCAAATTCCTATATGGCATCGATACTGGTAGGCTGGAGCTTTGATGCAAAATATTTAAATTCATGTTTGGTAAGTGTTTTCAAGGCCCATAAATGGTTTTTTATTGTTCCAATAATGGGCCAAAAACAGAGTATTTATGTTTGACATTTTAGTTGGCTTTCACAAAAATTAGAAAAAGAATAAAGCCTTTCTCAATAACGAATTGATCAGGTTCGTGCCTCCTCATGTAAGAGGTCACCGGTTCAAAACTTGCTTGTGGCAAGTTTGTGGTAGTTTGTTCAGTGGTGGACATGTTTCCCCACACACCCCATAAAGTGGTGGTTTGCCCAATGTGCCCCACATCTCTCCCGCTAATGCCGTGTTCTTTTCCCCTACTAATTGACTAACAACTAACACTACTGATGTATACTTGTGCAAAAAAATAAATAAATAAATAAATAACTCCAACGCTTACGCGACAGCACATTAACAAGTGCTCTTTTCCTCTCCATCTCTTCTCCATTTCTTCTCCATCTCTACACATCTCAACATCTCATGCATCTCTTACATAAAAGGAAGAGGCTTAACCACATAACCATTCCTTTGATAGCATACTTGGTCTGGTAAGTTAGGTTGCCGACAATAGTGTCCATAAGTCCATTGTCTTCTTCTTCTACCATTTTTATTGTTAAAATTAAAAATAAAAAAAAAAAACTTTTTGTAAATAGAGCATTTGAGATTTGTTTATGAGTTTTGAATTCGAAAAGTTTTATTTTAATGGAATAGGAGATTTGCACGGGTTGAGGTTTTGTTTTGGAAAAATTCAATGGAAAATTTTTGATTTGATGATGATTTGCAGGATAGGGTTTTGATTTATAACTTCATTTTGAAACAAGAAAGTTTGATTTCTTGGGGTTTGTGGGTTAAGTTTTTCATTTGCAAAATTTTGATGGGGAATTATTGATTTGGGCTTAGATTTTAAATTTTCCCCCTTGCAAACTAGCTTTCTGTCGTCTCCGTCCCCCCCTCTCTCTTCAATCTTCACTTCCACTTTGGTGCAGCGAACATACCTTATTTTCTTTCTTCTTCTTTTTTTTTTTTTTCTTCTCTCATTAGAGATGTATGTGAACCAAACAACACAAGTTTAATAACCAACTTGAAATTTTAACCAAATGCCTATAAATCAAAACTAGTTTTATTTAAAATTAATTTTGATATAAACTAAATACCTTAATTTGTTTAGAACTTGCCTGGTCCAAAACCTAATAGCCTGTTTACTTCGTGAAAATTTTCACAATTTTCATTTTCATTTTCAATTAAAACAGAAAACGGCCTAAAAAACGCGTTAACTTGTAAAAAATGAAAACTATTTTCAAGAAAATGAATTCAGTTTTTAAGAAAATGTGAAAACATCCAAAAAGACCTTTTTTGTATTTTCACAAAAACTGAAAACAAGGATTATATCGTGGCAATGCTTATAAACATGGAAAAAAAATATGTAGACCAACTGTAAAATCAAAAAATGAAAATAATAAAACATATAGAGATAATATATAGTTTTAGTAAACACATTTACACCATTTTTAGATTTTGAAAACAGTTTTCATTTTTGTAAAGTAAACGCATTCTCTAAATTTTGAAAATTGAAAATGAAAACCATTTTTTAAAAATTTTCATAGAAAATGAAAATTGTGAAAATTTTCATGAAGTAAACAGGCCCTAAGATTGCCAAACATGCCCTTAAATGGACATATCCTAATCATTGGGAATCGAGCACGGGATAACATTGCGATGGGGAAAAACGAACATTGTGATGATTGAAGGAGGGTTTAGCTTACAAATGCAATGACATTGGACTGCGAGCTTAGGTGGCCAGAATCAGTTCTGATGTCTTGCTTCTCCATGGGCAGGTTAGGGTTTGTGGCTTGCTCATTTCTCTCTCTTTCTCTCTTCATCATGGGAGTTTGCTGATTTAGGCATTTGAAATGAGGGAATTTTTTCCGAAATATTACATGAGTGAACTCGATCCAAAGATAATTATGTAAATATTTTTTTTTGGATTAAAATATCCTTATATAGACAAAATCATAACCATTTTGCCAAGTAAATAGTTAAAAAATGAAGAAAAAAAAAAAAAAAAACATTTCCAAGTTCTGTTAACAATCCCTGATATTATACTGAATCCCCAATTTAATATATAATCCCCAATCCCTATAAATGAACAGAATCCCCAATTTAACAAAGAATCTTCAATCCGCAAATTAATATAGAATCCTCAATTTTACTAAGAATCCCCAATCCCCAACTCCAAACCCATCACTACACACCCATAAGTGGGAGACATGAATTGTCGGGTATTAGATATTGATATGATGTGTTAGGGATTGGGGATTGGGGATTATGTACAAACTTGGGGATTCTATGTAAAATTGGGGATTGGGGATTCTTTGTAAAATTGGTAATTCTGATTAAAAGTCAAAGTCAAATTTTGTGCATTTGAAGGGTATTTTGGTCCAAAAAAATAGTGATAAGTTCGCATTTGTAATATATCTTTGGATCGGGTTCATTCACGTAGTATTTCGAAAACTTATGATTATTGACGTAAAATGCCCATAAATGAATATTTGTTAATGATTTTTAATAGATTTGGCTCCGGTAACGAGAAATTTCAAACGGCGCTCCTTGTCTTTTAAGTGATTTCACTACGCACTGTCAGATTTTACCCTCACCAATCCAATAGCGACTTAGTCACATCTGCATACTATTCTAAATCAACACATACCTACAAAAGAAAACCACTTGAGAGCATCTTCAATGGAGAGCTACCATTTAAGCCTTTCATTTTCATATTTGACACTGCTATAGTGTCCTCCTCCCATATTTGGCAGTAATGTGTGCCAATGTGGTGCTCCCACATTTGGCATTTCCAAAATTTTCTATAACTACTGTACACACAAATTTCGTGTCCTTCAATCAAACTAACAAGAAAAGTGTACAAATTACCAATTTATTAATTTATGTAAAAAAAAAAAAAAGGGTACAATCCTCTGTATATTTGTATTCTCTACAAAAGAATACAATGATCATCTGATTAAATCTCCGACATGATCTTGATCCAAGGGCGATGAGAGCTTGATCTTGAATCAAGAGTCTTGTGGGCTTGATGTTGATCCAAGGAGGCGGTTGACGCTTGTTCTTGAATCAGACTTCAGAGATGGAAGACTCGGCACTTGTGTCTTGTGCATGATAAATCTTTCAAAAGCTGAAGAATGTTTGAAGGTTATAGTTTGGCAGAGCTTCAATACTTTGATTGGTTTAAGATCCTTTATGATGGATATGAGCCCTATATTTATAGGCAAGGTTAGGACTCTTATTTTTGGAATCCCAAATTTGAATTCCTTGATTTAAGGGATGTTTGCCAATTAAAGAATATTTGATTTTCTTATTTTTGGCATTTTATTTGAATTTGAATTTGATGAAAGGTTGACTCATCACGTGGTGATGTGGCCTTTCATGTGTTGACATGTGTCATTGCTATGGGCCTAACCTATTTTTGATGAGTCACATGTACGCGTGTCATTTCTGTGAGACCAATGTCATTCTTTAGCTAGATTCTTATCTAGTTAAAGAGTTAACCATTTAAAAAAATTGACTGTTAACCAATCAAACGGTAATATGAGCTTCACAAAATTTCAATGTCTACAAATGCCCCCACTTCAAGGCTTGGGTTGATGCATGCGTGCTTGTTGTGCATCGGAGGCAAGGCTTGAAGTTCTTGAAGATAATTGTGTGGCATGTGCTTTTGTGGCTTGCAATTTGCCAACGTGTTGGACTTGTAGACCGGTGCAATGTAAGCTAATTGCATGGGTGTAACTGAAATGATCTTGAAGTTTTGGTAGCCACCAAATTGCCACTTCAACTTCGAGAACTACCCAACCTGGCAACTTGAACACTAGAATTTATTTATTTAATTTTTCAATCCCTGAGATTCACTTGGATAATTCTTGAAGTAGAATATCTACTATTTTCTTTTGATTCACTTTGAAGAGTTTTGGCCCATAAACTTCATGAAGGGTGAAATGGCTGAGTGTGCATGGTGATAAGTATCTTTGTGATGCACTGTATAAAACCTTAAAGGAAAGAAAACTTTTCATGGTTGATGTATTGGCATATTCTAAACAATTAAGGCTATGCAAGAATTGTTATATGGCATGCCAACATTTCTTGCATGGAAACAAATCCCTTGGACGGCTTCCCCATTTTTTATTTTTTTTTTCAATTCAAATACCTTCCATTTCACAATTTTCCCAGTAATTTTCTAAAGCCTTGATTTGAGTGCTTCCCTTAATTGGTTTGGATTCTTTATTGGTGTTGATGTCCATTCCTTTTTTAGTGGGACTATACATTTCAGCAAATTTGTGAATTTTGCAAATGAAGGGGACTAGTTCAGCTCCTTTTTTGCACCTTTTTTTTTTTTTCAATTGCTCCTTTTTTTGTTTTGTTTGGCAAGCCAAATTTCCTTAAGATGCCCTTGATTGTAGTGACTTGTCAAAGACTTTGATTTTATTTGCTTGGAAATCTCACATATTTTGATTTGCATTGGTTGAGTGCCCGACACCAAAAATGAACCAAGCCCAAATGGATCTTTCCAAAATTAAAGCCTTCATTTTTTTTTTTTTTTTAAACTTTCCAAACTTCTTTTCTGGCAAGTCAACTTTCTTAAGCTACCACCCGATTGATTTGCCTCTTGCCTTAACCTCATGCAACAATTTTAGGTATATTAAGGCACAAGACGTACAACCCTTCATTGAGATTTTTATTGATTCCAAAGCAAACACCTTGAATATAAGCTTGATCTAATCCTGGCTTCAATTCCAACATAGTTAATGGCCTTGCAAAATACCTTTTACTTGATAAAATAAATAAATAAATCTGGCATTAACCTCGGTCACAACCTCGCATGTCTTCCCTCAATCCTTTTTATTACTTTTGCAACTGCATGTAGATCAAATATGTTATCCAACCTAGTAACTTGAGAAGGTAGTGAACCAAAGTACCGAAGAAGCTTTTGTATGCTTCTTCAAAGTGCTCAAAAGTACGTGTATTTTAGATGCCCATATATGCTGTATAGTGGACTGGATCATTTATGCCAATATAAATCATAGTAAGTTGGGTGTGGGGTCTAGTTGACGCACTTTAAATCATGATTGTGCATGGATGGTCAGATTAGCCTCCACTTTTGTGAGAGTCTCCTTTTTTCCGTATGCAACATTCATACTTATAAAAAACAGGATTTGAACCTTTCAACAAAGATGAACTTTCATTTGCTTGAAGCAACCATGAAGCTCATGCTCTCCAAGTGTGCTCCCATGTGAATATGGATAGTCATATATTCACCAAGGACCATGAAGAGAATCATTCAAAGATGAAGTCTTGCTCAAGCCGATCAAGCCTATTTTATGCAATTCAAGCCTAACACAAGATTTAAAGATTTCAAGCTTATGAAGACTTTGTTTGTATCTTGTGTGAGTGTTTAGGCACTATATTTGTGAATCTCTCTTTTAGGGTTGAACTACATTGGCTCACTTTAGAATGACTTAAAGACCATAGGTTTTGAACTTGGAAAATCTATTTTTGGTCAAAAGTTAATTTAAGCTCATAGTGAATTATATGGATCCAAAGGTCAAAATGATTTTATACTTGTTATTTTGGCTTAAAAATCTTTTGTATACATCGTTGAATCTGCCAAAACTTGTGTGAACAAGTGGTTTTGTTGTGTTATTGCTTAAACTTTTGTAAAAGACTGTTTTTGAGTAAGTTTTACTCAAACAGTCGACTGTTTGTTCAAGACAGTCGACTGTCTGAGTAAAACAGTCGACTGTTTTGAGATAGTGGCTTTGTTTTATGAACACAAAACCCCTAGTCGACTAACAACCCTTTCCTAGTCGACTAACCGAGCCCTGAACTCAATAACGGCTAGTTTTTGACAAACCTAAACGGCTCTATTTTGCTTTCTAACAACCATATATTTTGGGGGATCTATATATACTCATCTTATGAGTCTTAAACAAGGTAATGATCATATTCAATCATACACAAACTTAGTCTATATCATTCTTGTGTGATTTATTCACTTTGATTCATCATTCTCTCTTGAGCCATTGAATAGTTCTTAATCTTTGAGAGATATTAGTGAGAGCTTCATTATTGTACATCTTCTACTCTTTAAGAAGTGTTATTTATTGTACTCAAACCTCATTTTGTAATCTTGTGAGTTGTAAGGGTTGAGTGAAACTCTTGTAGGTGAGAATCTACCACCTAGAAAGTAGATTGTGGGTGAGTTGTCTTCCACCTTGAAAGAAGGCAAGTTGTAAAGGTTTCTCCACCTTGAACGAGTGATTCATAGTAGATTGTGAAATCCTCAAGACGGGGCTCTTGAGGCGTGGACGTAGGCGGAGACCGAACCACGTTAACTCTTCTGTTTGAATCTCTCTAATTCTTCTCTTGCATTTCAATTTATATACTTGCTATATTAATTGTTGTATTGTGATTCAAACTTCTCTCTTCCGCTGAATTTAATTGAACCATAATTTTTATTTGGTAATTGTTTTTTAAAGTTTGCAAATACCTCTATTCACCCCCCCTCTAGAGGTATATACTTGGGCCAACATCAACCATTTAAAAAAATTGACTGTTGACTAATCAAACGGTAATTTGAGTTTTACAAAATTTCAATGTTTACAACTACATTCCTTCAACCCACATTTTTTCAATCACCCTCAAACTAATTTTCAAAACAATTTTCTTTTTTTCTCTTCATAAATTACATTTTTTACTCTAAAATATATCATATCAAATGTGCTATGGTTAGTCAAAAGCCCTCTTGTAGAGCCATTTGCGATGAAAATTTTGGAAGATTGATCGTTGGATTAGATACCGTACCCCTATCATATATATCATGCCTTCCAAAAACCACAGTGGTCCAATAATTGGTTTATAAGAAAACTGATTGTGAAAAAAAAAAAAATTAAAGAACAAAAAAATTGCAGTTTTCAAAATCAATTGATGGATCACTGTTAGGGGTGTTCAAATAACGGCCTGCCCCGCCCCAACTCAACCCGCCACCCACGGGTATAAGGGTGTAGGCATGTGGGGTCGAGTGAATTTATTTAAATTTTCATGGATGGGGTTGGTTGGCGGGTGAGGGGTTTGAAAATCGCCAAGACCCGATCCGACCCGACCCTCACTTAATTTATATATAGATAAATTAAAATTTTATTTACAGTTATTCAATTAAAATTTACAAATCACAAAAGTAAAATTTAAGAAATCAGAAAGTCACTAACCCTAACTTATCCCCTTTCCATTTGGATTTGGATTTGTTGTTGATCATCCTTTTGATCAATACGGTGTTGATCAATCTAATGTGGACAAGCTTGCACTAATAAATTACAATTAATAGAAAAACCTTAGATGTGAACTGATTTTAGAAATAACAAAAATACAGAAATGTTAATAGACCTCTATATGGTCACTAGCAAAACAAATTTTGAATATTTGACTATTCGATTATAGATCCCTGTTATGTATGTCGTGCTTATCAAAAATCACAGTGATTCATTAGTCAATTTTTGAAAAAAAACTGAAAAAAAAAAAAGATGATAATTTGACAACATAGTCACAGTTTTTTACATTGATATTTAAAAAATAACTGAGTTAGATCACCATGATTATTACTTAAAAAGTGAGTAAGAAACATAAGATTATTGCTAAAAAATCTTTGTCCTTCCGTGCTCAAGTCAAGATAACAAATGAGGGCCTTCGGATCCCCTTAAACCATTACGTGGAAGTATCTTAGCCATTGATCTAAGTGATCAATAGGTGTTGATCAAAAGGGTGATCAACAGCAAATCCAAATCCCTTCTTATTCATGCTCCGTTGCTCCTAGGCTTTTCACTTGCAAGCTCCCTCTCGGCCTCTCTAGTCTTCACGGCACCAGCAAGCTCAGATCTGCATCAGCGGCATCACTGACTCACTGGTAGTGTTCTCTCTCTCTCTCTATATGTATGTATTTATATCAATTTGTGGGATTGTATGTTATATGAAGCTCCGATCTGTAATCTGTTTGAGGAGTTTGCAAAATTCTTGCAAGTAATCTCCATTTATTTTATCTATCAAAAATTTATTGTCCAACTGTATTTGAGATGAAGGTTAGGTTGCAACTGTATCTATCACAGTATTTTAGGTCCAGCCCAATCCTCCAAGCGCACATATTAGGCTTGAGAAGCACATAGGCCCTTGCAAGCCCATCTCACTTGGGCCTATACACAGTGTATTTATACTATCTATAAAGCCAGAAGACTCTCTTCGTCTGGTCACTTTTTTTTTCTAAAAATACCGTTATAACAAGTACAAGTTACTCATTAAATTAAGACCATGGTAAATTACAATACAATTAATCCACCTCCCACGATTTTAGGAATTTGAATGTGGGTAGTTCTCCATCGGTTATCCTATTTTCAAGTATCTATCTTCATCTCTTCCAAACCAACCTCCACATCTTTGCTCATCTCCTTACAAACACTTCCAACTATTCACGAATGCTCATCTTCTCTTTAACACATTAACCAATTTTTTCATTGTTTACTCATCTCTTTACAGGTAAATTCACCTCTACAGTCTCCGTATATTAATCTAACTTTTTACACTATTATTATCCATCTCTACACGGTTTGTTTCTCCGTTAAAGAAAAAGGCTTCGAAAGGTAAGAAATTAATTGAATTTTCAAGTCTAAATGGCTCGACTGAATTTTTGTCAATAAATTAACATCATAATTTGTACTTTCGGGCATCAAAAAGTGATCACGCACAGTTATTTTATCTCAACTCCATCCAACTCCAACAAATCGTTGCGAAAATTTCACTTACCTTAATTCTACCATAATTGTTAATTTCACTACTTCTATTAGGAACGTTTATCCATTATAATGCCACCCCAATTTTTGTAGTCCTATTTTCTATTACCTTCTGTTTTGCATTATTTTCTATCATATTCGGATTTATTTGTTCACCCCTGATGATATTCCAAGTGTTATTATCCATTCGTTGCAAGTGTATGATGCTACACCTCGCCAAACTCTCTCTCTCTCGCTGATCTATTTTATAAAATAAAAAAACTCTAAGAGTTATAAAAGATATCAATGAATAGTAATTTAGGTCATGATACAAATATATGGATTTCTGACCATGTAAACCAGATTAATATAATAAAAAAATTTTGCTTATTTTTGGGCCAGGGCATAAGGGTTCCTACTTATTTCTTTTACCCAACCAAATTATATTTGAAAGGAATAACATAGAGTCCTTCCAGGATACCTGTATAGCCAAATAAAAAACATAGAGTCCTTTTGTTGGCTTAATCATCCATCACATCTGTAACGCCCCAACCTAACAATCGAACTGACCCTTCCGGATAGGTCAACACGTGTCAAGATAGAGGTACAACCTGACCTGCTCATTCATATATCCTTATGAGAGATAAGAAATATAGGCATAAGTAACTATATGAAATGTTATGCTCATACAAATGTCCCAAGCGTCTCATACAATAATAATAAATCAAATAATAATAATGCCAACATCCCTGGCAAGTAGGTTATGCCACCAACAATGGCAAATTCCAAAATCAAGAAAACATAAATACTACACAACTCAATAACATGCAGGTCCAATGCAGAATCGACCATACAGTCATCTAATAATCCTCGAATAGAGGCTTGTCTCAAAATCATGTATGCAAACCCCGAGCCAACCTGTAATCTGCTGCATAAAAGCAGGGGTGAGCTTCCACTTGCTCAGTAGGAATAAGATAACCTCTACAAATAACAATAATACAGCGATACATGGAATATTTTAAATAAACGTAGTTTCTATAACGTTTATAAGACAGTAGATAACGCAGTATTAAACTTGTGTGGTCTTTCAGTGAAAAGCTTAAGTCAAGTAGTTCTATATTCAGTCCAAAGTTCAATAACGTAAAATGGTGTGGGTTTTGAACAGTTATAAATGCAATATAATACTCATCAGTTTCGAAGACCAGGCTCACGGAACGTATATCAGGACGTTGTTCTAGGCTAACAAGCCTCCGGCACAACGACAGCCGAAACCGACCACTACGGGGTCTGACCTCTCGAGGATAACCGACCAGTTGCCTAAAACACATGGCCAACTGTCGAGCCACTACGGGGCTATATACTTCGGGTCCGCACTAAGGCTCCACCCAGGACCATGGGCCCTTAAATAGTCTCCCTGTATACCAACCGAGCCTAAACCATGCATAACAGCACGATAATATAAATCATTTTCAAATGGGCAAGAGAAGCAATAAGAATGTACTTTTAAACCAATTTCCAAAGCCAGCAGGTAAAGTTATAACATGTGGCATATATTAAAGTATCGAGTGTTATTTCAAGACAATCATAACCATTATCCAAAAACAGGAGTGAAATAGATAAACCATATGCCATCATATTATATACAAAACAGTCCTCAAGGCACGTCATATTCAAATACATATATATATATTCACTTTTGCACCATGGCTGATGTATAACATTCTCATTTCAAAATATTCAATCCCACACAAAAATCAAGGGAACAGTAGTAAGAATATTTCAACGCCTTTCATTTATATAAATATATTTAGGAAATCAGGCATATGAGTTTTATACCAAGATTTTCAGTTGTGTAGATATGAACAATTGTCACTGTATGCCCTTAACAAGTATTTCCATAAACATGCATTTGGAAAGCCTGTTCCCCAATTTTATATACACATTGTATTTAAATTTCTCAACATTCAGCCATTGGCTATTAACAAGTTCTCAAAACATATTAACTTCGTGCCTTGGTTTCATTTCGTAAAAGTGCCACACAATAACAGTTCTCAAATCGTTATATTCCATGTATCTATTCAAACCTTGATAAACAACGGGGTTCTCAAGTATTCATAAATCATAATATTCATAAATGTTTAATATTCACGAAGTTCTCAAAACAGGTATAAAACAGTCATATCATCATTAGAAGTAAAAGGTTACTTATCCCTACCTCAATGCAATTGTATTTTCCAACCCTTTGTGGCTCCACGAGCCTCCCAATGCAATGCTTGATGCACCCAATGCAAGTGGTCCTCCAAAGGACCCAATCAACACTGATAAACAAACAATAATGCAAGCAAGAAGGATCAAAAGAAAGTACAAGCATCTACAGTTCAAAAGTAAAGCAAAACGACTCTTAAAACTGCTCACTTGCGACCCTAAGGATTTAAAACCCCAAAATGCCAAGCCCAAAACTTTAAAACCTCCAAGACATAACCCCAAGTGTGATTAGAAACCACACATTGAAACCCATGGCCAAAAGCAAAGTGAAATTGAGGATATAGGCCAAAGAAAACAAAGTGCGCACCCGAGGGGCAAATCTGGTATTATCAAAATAACTTTCTATTCCAAAAATAATTTGACCCTCAAACCTTCAAATTCAAAAACTAGGCTTCAAGAGCTTTCCGTGCATATAAAATATGCTTAAATCGGAGTCCAAAAGAAAAAGATATGAAGAAATGAAGAACTAAAGTAGAATTATGGGAAAAGTAGCATTACCGATAATGGGAATATGCATTTTCAGTAATGCATGCCTTCTGCTCAAGCAGCCCAAATGCATTACCGATAATGCTTAAAGCCACTATTGGTAATGCCCTTGCTTGATGCATAAACCCAAGCCTACAAAGATTTCGAACCTCATTTATCTTAAAAAAAAAAATGTATATAAAACTTCAAATTAACATTTCAAAACTCGAATGACTCCACATGCAGTATAATTGAACTCTAGTCTGTCAAAAGTGTTCAAAATCAAAGCTTGAATCAGCAACTAAGGCTGCTGTGAGTCGTCTTCCTCAACATAGTTATTTAAAAATCAAATTTAAACCATTCCCACAATTGGTTCATCACATACAAACCCAGACCCGACTTGTAGCAGTTGCAAACCGCCATTGATGACTATCTAAGCTTTTCAAAACTCTGAATTAACAACCAAAAACTGTCCCAATATATATACATGTTCAAAAACATGAAAATTGCTGTTTAAATTCAAAATCATATATTAAAGGGCATACCTCCGAACTGCATGACTTCATAAACTCAAAATATAATTTATAAAATATTTAAACTCATTTTCCAGCCCCTTTACTTCACTAGTTTACCAGCAAATTTACTTTAAGAATAATTTTAGTCACCAGTGGAATAAGCCAACTTGAACTACCCTTAAAACTCAAGTTCAAGGTTCATATTAGAGCAGCCATGGTTGCTGCTCACAGCACCTTCAGTGCAAACCTTTTTAAACTCACAAATAAATCCTTCCCATAGATAAATCACTACATGCAGACTCAAATAAATTTGATCCAGTTGCCCAACTTCAAAATGAACATAAAAACTCATTTATGTATGACATGCACTGCCCCGAAATGTAAGCTCAAAACAGGGGCTTTATATGCAAGGGTTTTAATTTTTTAGAAATACCAAAATCAGTTCTTCAAAACCTCAAAAGTTTGATTTCAAACCTCAATACAGTTAATGATATTTCACAGCAGGTTTATGAACATAAAATCCATCAATTAAAACCAATTTAGAGGCAAACCCATACACATTCCGAAATCACAAGCATGTCTAAATTCTTTCATGACCCTTTTTCAAAATACCAAACACTACCAGAAATCATTCTCAAATTACCCAAGTTAAAATCAAAGCACAGGAAGTTTGAGATTACCGTGAGTGTGCTCTAATCCATATACCCGAGAACCATCAGGAAACCCACATGTAAGAACTTCAATCCCCATTGATCTTCAAAAACCCATTTTATAAACATAAATCTTACCATAAACAGCCATCTAAACAACAAATAAAAGAATTTTGATAATTATTTGTTAAGATTTAAGGGTAGGACCGAGAGACCCAAAACAACTCTTGCATATAGATTCAAAACCAAAACCAAAAACCAGAAATTCAAGTTAATTTTGCAATTGTATGTTAAAATCAAGTACCCAAACCCAAAAACTCCATTAGAACGAAAAGGAAAAGGGAAAAGGAAAGAAGAAGGAAGAAGAAAGGAGAAGAACCTACCTTGGCTCCGGCGACAGCACCTCCAGCAGCTCCAGCAGTTCCGACCATGGCGCTCCGGCGACATTTCCGGTGGGATTCCGGCGGGGTTAGGTGGCTGGACCACCTTCACAGCAACTCTCTCACACTCGGCTCTCAAGCTCTCTCTCCCTCTCTCTCTCTCGGGTTCTCTCTCTCTCTTTCTCTCAACTCTCTCATATCATATTTGAAATGAAGAAAAACAGGGGCTGCTGCCCACGGTTTTGGCATAAGGGAAATAAAAAAAAAAATTTGTTAGGGACTGTTTGGCAACACAGAATATTATTATTATTAATTTAATTTAATTTTTTTTTTGAGTTATCACAACATCCAAATTATATCCCAATTCTCAGCTCAAAATTTCTTTTAGATGCAAATCAATTATTTTTTAATCTAAATAATAAGGATTATGATAATTAAAATTTTTTAATTACTAAAAATAATTTATACTTTTAGTGATATGCTATGTAATCCCAACTAGACACATTAAAAGGGGCGAATAGTGTCTAAGATAATCCTAAGCCAATTTTTTGCACGCACACAAATATATTCAAATTACAAGACAATAAACTAACAAAATGAAGAAAAATAAATAAGGAGGCAAAGGGATAGAGAAATCAAGCACAAGAAGTCACTTATATTTTTCCTACAAATACCCTTAAAAAATATAATGGAAAATAATAGAATAGAGGGTGAATATGTCATTATATTCTCACCCATAACTCCCCATAACTTCCTACGGTTGGGGAGTTTAAAACACACATTAACTTTTTATCAGTTAAACAACACCCACATCTCTCTATCCCTATATTTATGGGATTTCAAATACAAAGTATTCTCTCCAGCTTCAACCGCTCAATTCCTATTATCAAGGAATTTCAAATACATTATAATCAAATCAAATTTTCAATCTCTGCCTTTAAACGTTTGCACAAAAACTGTCCATTTTTAACTCACATCTTCTTCAGTTACCTATTCTTTCACAGACTCCCTTCTTCTCTCCATCTCTTACATTCACCACAATTTCTTTGATTCATCGATCTACACTTTAACCTTTTCAAAGGTAAGAAATTACATCCTATTTTCTTCATTTTTACTGAATGTCTTCTCATATTATTTTATTTATTTATTTTATTTAGTTCGATTTATTTTCTTTGCTTCAAAAATTCAAAAATAAAATTGGAGATGCTGATGACACTTATTATTTGATGTTGTTCACTATTTGTTATAAATATATACAAGAATCAAAAGTACTTGAACAAGTGAGAATTAATAAGATCATTAAATCGAAACAGTTTTTGATCGTATGTACTTGAATCACCGAGGATTTTACTTCATGGACATAATTTGTATGGAATTGTTACTCAAACAGTATATGATTAATTAAAGTTTCACTGATAAAACTACCTTCAATTGAGATAGAAGAGAGAGATAGAGATATCGAGCTCTCAAATGATGAATTAAATCGAAGCTTATAAATATAAACAGAGGATCTGATCCGAAGTTTCACTGAAAAACTACTTCAATTGTGAGAGAAGAGAGAGATAGAGATGAATAAAATCGAAGCTTATCAATATAAACAGAGGATCTGATCCTAACTTTCCACTAAATATTCCGTATATATATTGTATTATATTAGATCATCACCATTAGTATTGTATTAATTATTTTGCGGAGTATCTAATAAATTTTGAGATTAACATCATCACAAATAACTAATCTAATATATTCTAAGAGAATATTTTAGACTTGATTGTATTATTGAATATCTACAAGAATCAAGAGTACTTGCAAAATTTATTTGTGTATATGTATATGTTTAAGTGCAAATAGTATGTGAATCAACTATCTAATTTGTAGAAAATAAAAGACTACCATTTATTGATATTGAATTCATGATGGAAAAGTGACCAAATTTCAGAAAACTAACATTAATTAGTTCCCTATTTTTCATTTAATACTGCTTGCTCTTGCCATTTGTATTGAATCTAGCCCCATCATTGCATGTCAATTTTGGAGGACATGCTAAAAATGCCGCTGAAGTTTCTACACTACTCCGAACCAGTTCATTTTTCGCTTATGGATTCCATGTGATGTTCTACAGTGTTTTACTTAATTTTTTTTTATCTTTTAATTTAAATTTTATAAAGGAATTTGTATACCTTTGTCAATATAACTTTTTTATACTTAAAAGCTTGGGTAGCGTTTGGATGTAATATTCCACTAAAATCTTTTCTGTTGACCTCAATTTTTTTTGGAGAGGGATTTTAATAAATGTAAAAGATAATTTCAATTTGATGTATTTTTTTATAAATTTAGATGGATCTTCAAGTAAATAAATAACCATGATTCTAACATATAATTTTGATATCATGATGACTTTTGAAGACTCATTTTAAGTGAAATTTCTTGGAAAAACTTTTCAATTCAATTAATAGATTGGTATAGTCAGGATTTCTTTCTGTTAGGGGTTATAATGTTTGTGTTAATCAAAACATTCATCTCTCACTCACGTAAACATATATAACTCCAAATACTATTTTATTTTTGCTCACCAAAATGAATAATTATCTTATCTCCAGTTTCTAAATTTTTGGATTTTATTACAATCTCAAAGAAAATAACAATAGTATTGTTAAGAGGTGGAGTTGTATAACATAGGGAACATGAAGAACCAAAAATGCTCAAATTCAAGTACCCACATATACCAACTATGCTAAAGCAATTTTGTATTGATCCAATTTCTACATCAATGATTGATTATAATAAATGATTTACAATATGATTAATATATACATGTAATAAAATCCAACAAAGTTTGAATTCAATAATTTCATAATGGCATGGATTGAAGAGATTGCATGAGGTTGGAACACTAGGATTGAGGATAGAATGAGTTATATATAGTTGTTGGGGAATTTTTAAAATATTGGATGGAGAATGGATGGTTATGTTAGTGGGAAAGTTATTGGATCAGATAAGTGTAGTGAATTAGATGGGTTATGACATAATTTAAAAGAATTTGAAATATCTGATAGGATTTGGGATTGTGAGAGTGGACTATAGGTTTTTATCTTATAATTAATTTCCTTTTAATTTGAAAATTATATTTTAAAATATACTATATTTCAATTTAATTTAATTTAATTTTTTACTTTTTCCGTTAGACACTTAGACTCTTATAGGCTAAAGAAGTGGATTGTGCACGTATACATGCAGTATCAATATTGTTTAAGAGTTGATGAGCACACGTGGTAAGTCAATTAGAGGCATTAAGGCCACTGCATCATTGATTTGTTACTGAGATTGTTAATGGCATGGTAGAGAAATAAAAATAAATAAATAAATAAATAATCAAACTATTTCCTTCTCAATGGTGTGGTAGAGAAATAATAAATTTTAAAAATAAATTTTTTTTTTCTTGGTGGTTACTTACTTATAATTGGCATGAAGGAAAAATAAATCATAAAATTGTATTACAAATACTAAAATTGTATTATAAAGCAAAATTATTTTTTAAAAAATATATAATTACTGAAAATAAAAATTAAATTAATTTTTTTTAACAAATAATGAATGTCTTTCAATAATAAGTGGTGTTGTGTGGATGCGTGTGAGAGAGAGAGAAAGAGAGAAAGAATCCAATTAGAATAAGGGAAGATTATTCAAAATTCAAAAATTAAATATTATCTTTAACTATCCTCTACTCGGGTTCTCCCGCTAGTTTTTCGGGTTGTATGTGCTCTCTTTTTTATGGGGTTTCTCTGCAGAGAAACCGACAAAGTACGCGAAGAAATGTGGAGTAGTATTTATAGGGGAGAAAAATGCTTGGGGCCAAAGCAAAGCGTTCGTAGACTGGAGTTTTCTACTTTTCTTCGTCACGATAATCGCATTTAAATATAAGGTCCTGTGCGGCTGCGGATTGATGTGTACGTAGGTGCGTGATGCGCTCACTTCTGCCCAAAACGTCCTAACGTATATATATACACTAGTCACCGCGCACACGCGATGTGTGTGCAACGCGATGTATTATTGTAAAAGATTTTTAATTTTTTTATAAGGTTTGTAATTGATGACACAAACATAAATTATGGAAATACTACAAATTAATTTTTTTTAAAAAAAATTTATTACAATAATAAAATGAATTTTATTATTGACATAAATGCATTTTCACTCTTCATTCTTATTATTGAATACAACTTGCAATTGTTTTCCAGCAAATTTTTCAATATATCTGTGAAAATTAATTTTTTTTTTAAATCTATGTGAATTAATGTGTAAAAGTACAATTAAAATTTTTTATCGTAATTTATACTCATATATAAAGCAAGAAGGAGGCTTTGCCTAGCACTTTTTCGTTCTAAATATTGCCCTTCTATAAAATAAAACCACAAAATGATATTGGGGACATATATGTCTTTATAATTCACACACAACCCCCTAAAAGTAAGGAGTTTAAAATTATCGCGTTAACTTTCAGCTTATCAGTTATCCTACCAACTTCTCACATACGATGTTCTTCTCCTTCACATACTCTTTTCTTCTATCCATTTTAACTATCCTCTACTCTCCATGATCACTCACCTACACTGTTTGTTTATTGGGAAAAGAGAAATATTTTGAAAGGTAAAATTTTATATTTATTCTCTTGACTTCCAAATAGAACATTAATTTTGTTCTTATTCACTATCATTCATATTCGTTTGAAATATTTTCCTAACATCCCTTCTTTGATAATTGATATCAATTCTAAATCCATTTGTATTTTCAGGAATCAAAAGAAGATCACGAACAATAATTATTTCTTGGACCTATTATAAGGGAGACGTCAAAGATCAAGAAGGGGAGCAACAAAAATCTTCAATGCACAAAAGCAAAACTCCATTTCCTTCCCACCTCTATGTGATTTAGATTTTTCCCTTAAAAGTTGTTCGCTTTGGATTGTTTGCATTAATTATCTATTTAAGTGATGTTTCTCTCCCTCTCAAACTCTTTATTTGGTATTTGGTTATTTTGTATTTTTTTTTCTCGTCATGTTAAGCCTTTATGACGATCAATCCGGATACGGACACCATCCCAAAATTAATATTCACACAATCAAGTCTAAAATATTCTCTAAGAATATATTGGATTAGTTATTTGTGAAGATGTTACTCTCAAAATTTATTAGATACTCTGCAAAATAATTATAACAATACTAATGGTGATGATCTAAGAAGATCATGCGTTGAGAGAGTGAGTGGGGCAGAAGGCGACAATCTCCTAATCTCTGCATGTTGCTTCCTCTTGAATATATTAAGGTGAGGAAATTATATTTATTCATTCATATAATTTGAAAGTCTTTAGAGGGTTTATATATTGCCCATCAAAATGAGGATTTTTTTTTTTTTTTTTTATATATAATACATTTTTTTCTTGAATCACTAATATATTTTGAAGATTTTGTTTAGAACATTTCAATTTATTAAAGTTTAATAATGTTTAATAAATCCTATCCCAAAATTATATTTATCTATTTTTTTAAAGTGCAATTGGTGTTGCATGAAATTTTCACAATTAATTAGATAGCACTAATAATTTTGAAAATTAATTTTCACTAAAGTATTCATGGAAACACTAATATATTTTTTAATATTTTTTTATAACATTTCAATTTCTTACTTGGTCATGTACCAAAATGATATTTATCAATTTTTTCATTTTTTAACTGTAATAGGTGTTACATGCACACAACATGAATATGAGATATGTAAAATTAAATAGAAACTGAGATAATTTTTTGATTTGTGTTATTGATTTTTAATTACATTTTAAGTATCATATATTGATTTTTAATTAATTTTCACTAAAGTATTTCTATAAACACTAACAGTTTTGACCATTAATTTTCAATAAAGCATTTTTGGAGAGACTAATATATTTTTTTAATCATTTTTTTAATTATAATATTTCAATTTCTTAATTGGTCATATACCGAAATGATAATTAAAAAGGTTTTCATTTTTAACATGAATATTTAAAAATAGTTAAATTTTTAATTAATTCATATTTACTTGTTCAAAATCAATCTCATGTTAAGGTTTTGAAGCATAAATTTCATTTTGTATATTTTATATACAAAGAAATATATTTTATATTTACTAAATTTTAAATTTTAAATTAAAAATATAAATTTAAATATATAAAATAGTTTCACATCACGTTTAAGACATAAACATTATATTAAAATTTTAAATTTAAATATTTACATAAATATATAAAGACTACAATCATTTTCAATTTTTTTTTATTTAAATAATTTATTTGGCAGCGACTCAATTATTTATTTGCGAATTGTATATTTACTAACTTATAAATTTTAAATTAAAAATGTAAAATTAAATATTTAAAACATTTTTATTTTTTAATTTTAGATTTTGATGCATATCAACTTTTTACAAAATTAATATTAAAAAATCAATCATTATTATACTGATTTAATATTTAAAAAAAATCAGTCATTATCATAATAGAGGTTTTTATTTTAAGAAATAAATATATTTCATTATTTATGGTTCTAGAAAATAGTGAATGTGATCTAGCAGATAAATATATGATTTTCTAATTTGATAAATATATTTTTTGATAATCTATGCTATCTATAAAGCGAGAAGACTCTCTTCGTGAAAATTAACACCTATTACAGTTAAAAAATGAAAAAATTGATAAATATCATTTTGGTACATGACCAAGTAAGAAATTGAAATGTTATAAAAAAATATTAAAAAATATATTAGTGTTTCCATGAATACTTTAGTGAAAATTAATTGTCAAAATTATTAGTGCTATCTAATTAATTGTGAAAATTTCATGTAACACCAATTGCACTTTAAAAAAATAGATAAATATATTTTTGAGATAGGATTTATTAAACATTATTAAACTTTAATAAATTGAAATGTTCTAAACAAAATCTTTAAAATATATTAGTGATTCAAGAAAGAAATGTATTATATATATAAAAAAAATCCTCATTTTGATGGGCAATGTATAAACCCACTAAAGACTTTCAAATTATATGAATGAACAAATATAATTTCCTCACCTTAATATATTCAAGAGGAAGCAACATGCTGAGATTAGGATATTGTCGCCTTCTGCCCCACTCAATCTCTCAACGCATGATCTTCTTAGATCATCACCATTAGTATTGTTATAATTATTTTGCAGATTATCTAATAAATTTTGAGAGTAACATCTTCACAAATAACTAATCCAATATATTCTCAGAGAATATTTTAGACTTGATTGTGTGAATATTAATTTTGGGATGGTGTCCGTATCCGGATTGATCGTCATAAAGGCTTAACATGACGAGAAAAAAAAAATACAAAATAACCAAATACCAAATAAAGAGTTTGAGAGGGAGAGAAACATCACTTAAATAGATAATTAATGCAAATAATCCAAAGCGAACAACTTTTAAGGGAAAATTCTAAATCACATAGAGGTGGGAAGGAAATGGAGTTTTGCTTTTGTGCATTGAAGATTTTTGTTGCTCTTTCTTGATCTTTGACTTCTCCCTTATAATAGGTCCAAGAAATAATTATTGTTCGTGATCTTCTTTTGATTCCTGAAAATACAAATGGATTTAGAATTGATATCAATTATCAAAGAAGGGATGTTAGGAAAATATTTCAAACCAATATGAATGACAGTGAATAAGAACAAAATTAATGTTCTATTTGGAAGTCAAGAGAATAAATATAAAATTTTACCTTTCGAAATATTTCTCTTTTCCCAATAAACAAACAGTGTAGGTGAGTGATCATGGAGAGTAGAGGATAGTTAAAATGGAGAGAAGAAAAGAGTATGTGAAGGAGAAGAACAGCGTATGTGAGAAGTTGGTAGGATAACTGATAAGCTGAAAGTTAACGCGATAATTTTAAACTCCTTACTTTTAGGGAGTTGTGTGTGAATTATAAAGACATATATGTCCCCAATATCATTTTGTGGTTTTATTTTATAGAAGGGCAATATTTAGAACGAAAAAGTGCTCGGCAAAGCTTCCTTCTTGCTTTATATATTAGTCTAGATTATGATAAAAAATTTTAATTGTACTTTTACACATTAATTCACATAGATTTAAAAAAAAAAAAAAATTTAATTTTCACAGATATATTGAAAAATTTGCTGGAAAAGAATTGCAAGTTGTATTCAATAATAAGAATGAAGAGTGAATATGCATTTATGTCAATAATAAAATTCATTTTATTATTGTAATAAAATTAAAAAAAAAAATTAATTTGTAGTATTTTCATAATTTATGTTTGTATCATCAATTACAAATCTTATAAAAAATAAAAAATCTTTTATAATAATACATCGCGTTGCACGTGTATCGCGTGTGCATGGTGACTAGTGTATATATATATATATATACACGTTAGGACGTATTGGGCAGAAGTGAGCGCGTCACGCACCTACGTACACATCAGTCCGCAGCCGCACAGGACCTTATATTTAAATGCGATTATCGTGACGAAGAAAAGTTGGAAACTCCAGTCTACGAACGCTTTGCTTTGGCCCCAAGCATTTTCCTCCCCTATAAATACTACTCCACATTTCTTCACGTACTTTGTCGGTTTCTCTGCAGAGAAACCCCAGAAAAAAGAGAGCACATACAATCCGAAAAACTAGCGGGAGAACCCGAGAAGAGAGAGAGAGAGAGAGAGAGAGAGCGCGAAATAGCTTTATCATTTTTGGGATCGATCGAGTTCTATTATACTGTCTGGATCAGGTATTTATCATCTTCTCTTATCTTTCTCTTATAGCTATGTTTATATTTATATATTTAGATATGTTGTTTTGCTTTCTTATTTAATCGAATAAGAAATCATATCTAGGGTTTCAGTTTTCAATCTGTAGTTGGAGAATCTTGCTCAAAACGATTTAGGGTTAACCAATCGTTGACAAGAAATTGTATTTTAGATTTTAATTGCTGTAGGCTCGAATATCAAATTCCTACACCGAACTGAGCCTAAAACAAGCTTGTGGGTTAATTAGATTCACATTTTTCGGATGCCAAAAATAAGATAATTGACATTCTACGTTTATATTCAAATTTGTATTTTCTTTTATTGTCCTCAGTTTTCTCATCGACCAAACAGAAGGTTATTTGTTTTTTTCTTCTTGTTATTGTAATTCTTGGTCAATGAACAGCCTCTTATATAATTCTCGATTCTTTTCCCCCCATTTCTTGTTACAGTTGCGAAGGAATTTAAGGGAGACTTCATTTTTATTTACTCTTTTCTTCTGTGATTCAATCGGATCAGTTCATTTAACTGCCTGTGGATACAAGTTTTGGGTGTAAAACATCACGGAGAATGAGTTTCCAAGTACGAAATGATAGAAGGGATAGGCCTAGATTTCAAGGCCAAGGTGGCCGTCAAGAGTGGGTCCCAAGAGGATCTGCTACCGCCACTGTTATGAACCCGCCGCAATCAAGTTTCAATTCAAACCCAAATGGAAATGGTGGGGATTCAAATTATAGCTCTACCCCACCAGATAGTCGGCATGGAGGACATTTTGTGTCAACGGGTTATTCGGGTCGGCCTGCGAATCAGAGAAGGGAAAGGGAGAGGGGTGAGAATAGGGAGAGGGGGAGGGAGAGGAGTGAGAATCAGGGGGGTAAGGTCTTGAAGGAGTCAAGTATGCCTCAACTTGTGCAGGAAATTCAGGAGAAGCTTATGAAGGGGGCTGTTGAGTGCATGATTTGTTATGATATGGTAAGGAGATCTGCACCAATATGGTCTTGTTCTAGCTGTTACTCCATTTTCCATTTGATGTGCATCAAGAAATGGGCTCGGGCACCTACTTCTATCGATTTGTCTGCAGAGAAAAATCAGGGTTTTAATTGGCGTTGCCCTGGTTGTCAATCAGTACAGCTCACGGCATCAAAGGAGATTCGGTATGTTTGCTTTTGTGGAAAGAGACCAGACCCGCCTTCTGATTTGTATTTGACGCCACATTCTTGCGGAGAATCGTGCGGGAAGCCACTTGAGAGGGAGCTTATGGGTGCTGGCAACGAGGATATTTGCCCCCATGTTTGTGTCTTGCAGTGTCACCCTGGGCCATGCCCTCCTTGTAAGGCTTTTGCAGCACCACGCTTGTGTCCTTGTGGGAAGAAAATAATTACAACACGATGCTCTGATAGGAAATCTGTTCTTACTTGTGGTCAACGCTGTGATAAACTTCTTGACTGTTGGCGTCACCGATGTGATCGGAGTTGTCATGTTGGTCCTTGTGATCCATGTCAGGTTCTGATCAATGCTTCCTGTTTCTGCAAGAAAAAGGTGGAGGTTATTCTTTGTGGAGAAATGGCTGTGAAGGGAGACGTGAAAGCCGATGATGGTGTATTTTCTTGTACATCAACTTGTGGAAAGAAGCTAAGCTGTGGTAATCATGTATGTAGTGAAATTTGCCATCCTGGCTCATGTGGGGAGTGTGACTTAATGCCTAGCAGGATTAACGCATGTTGTTGTGGTAAAACAAGCTTGCAGGAGGAGCGGCAGAGTTGTTTAGACCCGATTCCGACCTGTCAGCAGATCTGCAGCAAGTCTCTTCCCTGTGGGATTCACCAATGTAAAGAGTTGTGCCATGCTGGCGATTGTGCACCTTGTCTGGTGCTGGTCACCCAAAAATGTTGTTGTGGTTCGACTTCTCGAACTGTGGAATGCTACAAAACAACAATGGAAAAGGAGAAGTTTACCTGTGATAAACCTTGTGGGCGTAAGAAGAATTGTGGAAGGCACCGGTGTAGTGAGCGGTGCTGTCCTCTTTCTAATCCCAACAATACCCTATCTGGTGATTGGGATCCGCACTTTTGCTCAATGGCTTGTGGGAAGAAGCTGAGGTGCGGGCAGCATTCTTGTGAATCACTCTGTCACAGTGGTCATTGCCCTCCTTGCCTTGAAACAATCTTCACTGATTTAACGTGTGCTTGCGGCAGAACTTCAATACCTCCTCCATTGCCTTGTGGTACACCTCCTCCTTCATGTCAGCTCCCATGCTCAGTTCCTCAGCCTTGTGGCCATCCATCTTCTCACAGTTGCCACTTTGGAGACTGCCCACCTTGTTCAGTTCCTATAGCAAAAGAGTGCATTGGTGGACATGTGGTTCTCAGGAACATACCTTGTGGTTCAAAGGATATAAGATGTAACAAGCTCTGCGGCAAAACCAGGCAATGTGGTATGCATGCCTGTGCAAGAACATGTCACGCACCACCTTGTGATTCTTCTTGTGGAACTGGTTCTGGGTTGAAGGCGGTTTCTTGTGGGCAGACTTGTGGTGCTCCTAGGAGAGATTGCAGACATACATGTACTGCTCCTTGTCACCCTTCAGCCTCTTGCCCCGATACAAGATGTGATTTCCCTGTCACAATAACGTGTTCCTGTGGCCGGATAACTGCTACTGTTCCATGTGATGCTGGAGGTAGTGGTGGTGGGTTTAATGTTGATACTGTTTATGAAGCTTCCATTATCCAAAAGTTGCCAGTACCCCTTCAGCCTGTGGAAGCAAATGGCAAAAAGATCCCACTTGGACAGAGGAAGCTTATCTGTGATGATGAATGCACAAAGTTGGAGCGTAAACGGGTTCTTGCAGATGCTTTTGACATCACTCCCCCAAACTTGGATGCCCTTCATTTTGGTGAGAACTCTGTTATTTCTGAGTTGCTTACAGACCTCTTTAGGCGTGATCCGAAGTGGGTTTTGTCTGTTGAGGAGAGATGCAAATTCTTGGTCCTTGGCAAGAACAGAGGAACTAGTAGTGGTCTTAGGGTTCATGTTTTCTGTCCAATGCTCAAGGAAAAGAGAGATGCAATAAGGATAATAGCTGAGAGGTGGAAGCTTTCAATTAATGCAGCTGGGTGGGAACCAAAGCGTTTTATCGTGGTTCATGTCACACCAAAGTCCAAAGCCCCCATCCGTGTTCTTGGGACCAAGGGTTCCACCCCCGCAAATATGTTACATCCACTGGCTTTCGATCCTTTGGTGGACATGGATCCTAGGCTCGTTGTTTCTCTACTGGATTTGCCCAGGGATGCAGATATAAGTGCATTGGTCCTGAGGTTTGGTGGGGAATGTGAACTAGTTTGGTTGAATGACAAGAATGCCTTGGCTGTATTTAGCGATCCTGCCCGAGCTGCAACCGCTATGAGGAGATTAGATCACGGATCAGTATATCATGGGGCTGTTGTGGTCCTACAAAATGGTGGTGCATCAGTTGCGTCATCAGGTGCTAATGCTTGGGGCCCAGCAGGAATGGCTAAAGATGGAGGATCACTAGCAGCTCTGAAGGGTAATCCATGGAAGAAGGCTGTGGTGCAGGAGCCTGGTTGGAGGGACGATACATGGGGTGGCGAAGAGTGGCCTGGTGGTTCTGTGGATCAGCAGGGGGAATCTTTGTGGAAAGGGAAGGAGGCTCCAATTGCTGCTTCAATAAATAGGTGGAATGTTTTGGACACTCAGATGGATTTGAATTCTTCTGCTGCATCAACGAGTATTGAGGAGCCTGGAAAACACACTAGAAAAAATCAGGCTATTTCAGACTCAGAACCAAATACAGGTGATTCGAATTCTGTTGGGCAGCACAGAGGAGAGTTGTGTGAAGCAGACGTGTCTGAAGTGGTAGAAGACTGGGAGAAAGCTTATGAATGAGTGTGAGGACTGTAGAATATACTAGTTTTCAGAAAATGAAGCATGTAGATAGGAAGACGAGTATTTGGTCAACCTGTCATTTGTTTTTCTTGAAAAAAAAATGTTTTTTTTCTTTTTTGTTGGGGCCAAGGTTGCGGTTCCTGGATTGTGATTACAATATTACATTACCCATCACAATGGGCCTGATGTGGTTTTAATTAAGCTATTGGTTTATCTTTTTTGTTTCTATGGAAGAATTTTCATGCTGTAAAAATGGATCTTCATTATATTGTAGAAGTAGCTATAGAGCTAATTAGCTGTCTACAAATACACAATGTGATTGTCACTGTTGATGGTACTTCTTTTAATGAAGTTTTGTAATTAGAACCTTTGATAATTTTGTGAAGTTTTGTATTCGGAACCTTTGATTGTTTCAGTTGCCTTTCGTATTGTCATTTTATTCTGCAAATGGATGCTGTTTTCTACTCCCCATAGCCATAGGTGTACACCTTTCACTTCTTCAACTCAGCATGAAAAGTTCATATTTAGAACTATGACACATTATTCCACTCGGTTTTAATTACATTGTGATCTCTTGCTTAAACTTGGATGCTGAAATTATGTTTTTAACAGGCTAGCTACATATATAACTCAGTGTGCCAATGTAGTGATGTAGCTTGTCTCTCTAGTTTTCCTTAATAAACTCTCTTCATCCATTCGTTCTAGTCTATCCACAGCTGCATTCCTGCAAGCTAGAGGAACATTAGGAGAACTAGAGTCGGTATGAGTAAGCAGCAAAAGAGCAGAAAAGATTTTGCACTGAATTTATAGAGGTATGTGTAACAGTTTTTTGGTGGTACAAGAGGAGGAAAATCCGGAAGAATTTTCCATTTGGAATCTTTGGAGGAAGACTGGAAGATGGGCTTTTCATAATCACTTCCACCACAAGGAATATCTACTCTTGCTCCTCATAGGACTAATTAGATAGATGGACGTTTGCTTTATCTACTAAAAACTTGGAACCCATTTTGGTAGTATTTGCTCCTGACCTTAAAACAAATTAGCTTGTCATTTCTTTTACTATTGATAAATATGATTTATTATAAAGTTTCATATATTGTACGTTTCAGATAAATTATAGAAAACGCCCTTTTACTTTAAAATGTTTCAAAATCGTTCCTAAACTCAAAAGTTATAGAAACTTGGGGAATATGGCAACTGGCCTACATTGAGATTGTTTTTCTCCAAGATTTTTAGGGAAGTGTTAAACATCATCCTCCTGGTGCAAAAATAGAATATATGAGTTCTCCACGGAAATTTGAATCACTCAATTTGGTTTTGGAACGAAGAAATTACAAGCCTTCAAATTCGGTGAAAATTTTTTTTTCCTTTTTTTCCCTTTCTTAATGGATGGTTGGAACTTAGAAGTGTAACATGTCAACACTTCAGGGATAACCTACACATGTCTTACATTTTCAATTAGAATTTATTTGAACCCGAAAGCTAAAGATTCATAGTTAGGAAAAATGTTAAGTTTGGATAATCTCAAACAAATGGCTTGGCTGTTCATGTATCATTTGTTTAAATATCTGGTTTCTACCTTCTTACTTTCATTTTTTTATTTAATTGTTTTGTGTTGACTTTTGAGGCAGACATTAGAAAATAACAAAACAATGTTTACAAATTAAACATTGAGAACATTTATCATCGAAACAAAAGGAACATGTAATTTAATGATCCGTTTTATAAAATATAGCTCTAACAAAATGTCGTTAAAATTGGGTTAATCAATGCATCTTTCTTTTTATTTTTAGGGTTACTTCTACGGCCACTCAACCATATGCTGCTGCCATTCCACCACTCCTGCTGCCGCTCCACCACGATGTTGCTTCACATGGTAACCCCCCCCCCCTCTCTCTCGCGCGCTCTCTCTCTCTCTCTGTATGATCTTTTAATACATTTTTTAAACTATCTTTTCTAAATCAATGGTATGTGGATTTTCATATTCTTGAGTTTTTGCAAGTTGGTTTTGGATTTATAGTCTCTCTTCACTACCGCTCAACTTTGCCTTTCTCCACTTTGGTGCGGAACTTTGGTTTTGGGTTGCAAATTTCGACCGCCATAGAGGTAAGTTATGTTGCTCAGTGTTAGAATAATATTATCTTGTACATATATAGAAATATAGTCTTGGTTAACTATGTACTAGTGTACTACACGCATTTTTTATACTACACACACTCCTATGTACTACCTACCACTGTGCCTATAAATAGGCTTTTGTATAGTTTCAATTTATTCATTCAATATAATACAATATATTCATTCTCTCCATTTTGTCAACTTCAACATGGTATCAAAGCTAGGCTACTAGTTTTTTCTCAAGTTCACCACTGTATGCCATAGTCGGAATCCTTCTGCCACCGTCAACCACCGTCGGAATCCTTTTGTCACCAATTTTCAAAACAATCCAAAATCTCTCCAACTCCAAAAACTAACATTCCAGTAGCCAAAACACCTCATTCAACCCCTCAAATGAATCGCCTTGTCCCGATCTACGAAACCAGCCAAAAACCAGCCCCAAAAAACATTTCACGTGCCCTCATGCGCAGCACAACCTTCAGCGCGTCATATCTCCTCTCACTGCACCTCTCACGCGCTTTCACGCTCCAAACAGCACTTTGCGTGCCACGTGTCCTCATCACATCAGCCCTAAACAGCCCAATCAGTCTGCCACGCAATCAGACACATCACCAATTATGCCATGTTGTCATCCACGTGTCACTGCCACATCACCCTGCCACATCATCCACGATGCCATGTCATTTGCCACGTGTCATGCCACGTCAGCCTGCATGTAATCCCAACCTCTGCCACGTCAGTAACAGTGCACCCTCCAAGGTGCCATGTGTCAGCACCTCAAGACGCCACGTGTCACCACCTTGCTTGCCACGTGTCACTATACCAAAACCCTATCCCACTAATTTTGACCTCCTGATTTCATTTTTGGGTTCCGTTTTACAAGATTCTACTTCTACAGTGCATTTTTCAGTAGTTTAGCCACTTCTCGAGCCGGATCAACCATTTCAAGAATGGTACTCATTCTAATCAAACATGGTTCCTCCCTATAGTTTTCGGCATTCTAATTCCAGTTTTGGGCTCCATTTTTTGAGCTTCTATCTCTATAATAGAGTTTTGAGCATCATGGCCACCTCCAGGTATCCAGTGCATGCTTATTTTTCCGCCACTGGTTATACCACGGAGAATTCATCAGTTCGAGATCCTTATTCACCTATTACTGTTGCTGATCTTGAATATTTTCTCAAGAAGGTGGTTTCATATTCTGGTACTTCTTTTTTTCCTGCTCTCTCTACTACTACACCAGGTACCTCTTTTTGGTTCTTTGATTCTGCATGTAGCAATCATAAAACCTCTGATCCTACTATTTTCTCTTCCAAATATTCTACTTTTCATATTCCAGTCATTCATACTGCCGATGGTTCTCACATGCAAGTAAGCCATACATGACAAGTTTTTTACTCACATATATCTCTCACTGATACATATTTCATGCCCAAACTCACTCTAAATCTTATTTCTTTGAGTCAACTTTGTGACATGGGTCTTACTGTTACTTTCTTTCGTTTTGGTAGTATTGTGCAAGATCCTCAGACCAGACAAACCCTTGGGACTGGTCATAAAGTTGGTCGCCTGTTTGAGCTCATCAGTCTTTACACCTCTTCTCCATCCTTATCCACCCATCATATTGCTGCTCCAACTCTTTCCACTTCCTCGCTCCACTTATGGCACTCTCGTCTTGGGCATATCTCGGTTGGTCGTTTACAGTCTTTAATTTCTAGTGGTTCTTTGGGTTTTGTTAGTAATAACCATCTAAACTATTTATCTTGTCAACTTGTAAAACAACCTGCCTTGCCATTTCCTCATAGTGACTTTATTTCTTCTGCACCTTTTAATTTAGTTCACTTTGATATCTGAAGTTCTTCTTCTGTTCCGACCATGAGGGGATCAAAATACTTTGTGATCTTTATCAATGATTATTTTCGTTAAACTTGGCTATATCTCATGCATAATCGCTCTGAACTTAAACAAATTTATTATGATTTTGCACAAATGGTCAAAACTCAATTCTCTCATCCTATTAAAGTCTTTTGTACAAATAATACCATGGAGTATCGAGACTCAGACTTTCTCACTTTTCTTTGCATCGATGTTACTATTCCTCATCGTTTTTGTCTTGGAACCTCTCAAGAAAATAGGTGTACTAAACGTAAACATCAACATATTTTGGATACTGTTTGAGCACTTCTCATTTCTTCCTCTTGTGTTGAGAATTTCTAGGGGGAAGCTGCTGTCATTGCTGCTTATATAGTCAATCATATCCCTTCTTCTGTCATTGGTAATATTTCTCCTTATGAGTGCCTATATGACTATCCTCCTCATTGTCATCCTCTCAGAGTCTTTGGGTGTGCTTGTTTTGTTTACCTACAACCTCATGAGGATACTAAGTTGGAATCTCGCGCTCGTCTCTGTTACTTCTTGGGATATGGTATAGAACACAAAGGTTATAGGTGTTGGGATTCCCTCTCCAAACGTCTCTGTATCTCTCGTCATGTTGTCTTCTGGGAGCAAAAAATGTTTTCATTACTCTCTAAAATTTACTTACCCGTTACCCACACACTATCTTGCTTTACTAATTCCTTTATTCCATTATTTCCTAATGATGCTAATGTAGGATCTAAACTTTCTACGACTTCTCCTGAGGTGTCTGATTTGTCTACGGATCTCGTCACTATACCAGTCTCCACCACTAATGATACTCATTCTTCTGATCTTGATCCTACTCTTGTATCAGACTCCACCATTGATGATGCCCTTACTTCTGATCTTGTCATTGATTCACCCTTCGTCGGTCTATTCGGGTAAAGGAACCATTTATCATTCTTCGTGATTTTCATTGTTTTTCCACTATCCTCTCTCATTATGAACCTCAGACCTATCATGAGGCTTGTTCTAGTCCTCTGTGGCAACAATCAATGGCTGAAGAATTGCAGGCTTTTCATACCTGTTAGCCCTAAGGTCCTTGAACTTATTTTAATGATAACTAAACCATACCATTTATCTAACGAGTGGTTGAGTGTTATGTCTCCATAGATTCAAAGTTACATCTTGTTGGAGCTCTCATCAACATTCATCAAGCAAAATCTATGCGCACATAAAGTTCAAAGCTTAAAGCTCATAAAGTTCAAAGCTTAAAGCTCATAAAGTTTCAAAGCTTAAAGATGAAGCTATTCAAGAAGTTCAATCCTTGAAGATCAACTTGAAGAATTGCTCAAGCTTATAAAGACATTTTGAAGTCAAGTTGCTCTCCTAGTGATTAGAAACTCTTTGTAAAGTCTCTCTCATGCTCAATGTTGCATAGCTCAAGAAAAAACTTTTTCCATCTCATTGTGCATTAGCATTTATGCTTGAAAACATTTTCAAAGTTGCCCAAAAATATTTTGGAACACTTAGTTAACTTGCCCAAGTATTTTATGTCAATTTTGACATAAGAATTTCGAAATATTGACATTGCAACTTCCCTAGTCGACTAACCCTTTAGTCATAGTCGACTAATCCTTAGTGTCTAGTCGACTAACCGAGCCCAGGAAGGCAAAACCTTTTGAAAATGGACTAGTTAGTCGACTAACCACCTTGTCCTAGTCGACTAATGGTTCAGCAACTTCAAAACGGCTCTTTCTCTTTATGGCTAATCGAGCATAAATGAGCCCCAACCACCCTAATCTTCTCCAATCAAACTCTAGAGATTTCAAACGGCCATTTTGGCCCTAGTTCTCTATATATAGTGGATTGGCTCTCATTTATGAAAGATCTACACTATTCATCATCATTTATTGAAGCTATTACTCTCAAACTCTCTTCATTCATTACTTCTCCTTGAAAACAAATTTGAGCTATTGTTGTTGAGCATTTGTGTGACCATTTGTGTGAGCTATTGTTGTTGAGCATTTGTGTGACCATTTGTGTGACCATTTGTTCATCTTATATTTATTACAAATCAGCTTCGTGAAGCATTTATTGTATTACTCTCCATTCATCATGTATTTATTGTGAGATTGTTAGGATTTTGTGAAAACTCTTGTGGGTGAGTTGTCTTCCACCTTGAAAGAAGGCAAGTGTAAAGGTTTCTCCACCTTGAAAGAGATTTCATAGTGGATTAAACCTCTCGACGGAGTTCTTGAGGCGTGGATGTAGGCGGAGACTGAACCACGTAAATTGTTGTGTTTGATTCTCTAACTCAAACTCTTGTATTTCTATTTGTTTATTTGCTATTTCATTTGCTTATTTGAAATCTAATATTGCTTTCTTGTTTATCCTAATTCAAAGATTTTAAAATATTGTATTCCATTTTTTAAAGAATTTTTATTTGCCTATACTCTATTCACCTCTCTCTAGAGTATATTTTGGGCCAACAATTGGTATCAAAGAAAGTGCTCATTTTTATTCAAACTTGTTGAGCTAAAGATCAATGGCAAATCAAATGGGAACCAACCCCGATAGACCTCCATTTTTTTATGGTGAAAACTATGGATTTTGAAAAAATAGAATGCAAAATTGGATTGAGTCTTATGATATAAGGATTTGGAAAGTTATAATGAAAGGCAATCAACATGTTTTCAAAAAGGATGCCGAAGGGTAACTTGTTCCCAAAACCATGGATGATTGGACCGAAGATGACATGAAAGTTATCCAAATTAATTCTAAAGCAAAAACCGTATTGTATTGTGCTATTAATGTTAATAAATGCAATAGAGTTTCATCATGTGCTACCGCACAAGAAATTTGGAGAAAACTTGAAGTCACTTATGAAGGTACCAAACAAGTTAAACATTCCAAAGCCCTCATGCTTAGACAAGACTATGAAATGTTTAAAATGATTGAAGGTGAAAATGTTAGACATGTTTACTCGTTTCACTAACTTCTTGAATGAATTGCAAGCGTTAGGCAAAGTTATTCCTAATGATGATGTCGTGTCTAAGATCCTTCTAGCTCTTCCACCTTCATGGAGTCCTAAGATCACCGCCATTCAAGAAGCCAAGGACATTGAGGAAATTGACATTGATGAGCTTCTAGGGTCCCTCATCACCCATTAAACGGCTATTAAGAAAGAGAAGGAGGCAATTCAAAGTGAGAAGGACAATGCTCAAGTGAAGAGAACTTTTGCTCAAGAGAACTTTCAATCCTCTATTCTTGAAGGGAATGATGGTGATGACTTCACCAAGGAGGATGATGATGATGATATGGCTTTTATCACAAGGCAATTTCAATCCTTCCTAAGGATGAAGAAAAACCAATCAAGACAAGGCAATGAGAGATTCGTCAAAGGTAATGATGGTAGATGCTTCAATTGCAAGAAGTTTGGCCACACCATTGCACATTGTCCTAGCAAGAACACCTCCTCCAACAACAACAATTTCAATTCTCAAAATGATCAAAGATGCAAAGGGAAGGCAATGGCTGCCACCACCACCACTTGGAATGACATCCTTGAGGATGCAAAGAGCGATGAAGAGATCACCCAAGAGGAGACATCTAATTTTTGCTTATTTTCCAACATTGATGAATCTTGCTAATGGTAAATGATGATGAAGACGATGAGGTAAATTCTATTTCTAGTTGTGATGATGAATGTGATTTATCCTTAGAGGACGGACTTTCAAAATCTGAGTAAACTATTTTATGATAAAAATTGTGTTTTAAAGAATGAAGTTGAATTTTTGAAGAAAAGTCTTTCAACCCTCAAGAATGAGAAATTAGCATTAGTTAATGAAAATTCTAAATTGACTTTGATGAATGAAAAACAAAGAAATAAGATTGAGACCTTAAGAAACATTCCTTCCACTTCAAAATCTTTAACTGACTCTTCCACTTTGGAAAATGAAAACAAACTTTTAAAATCCAAAGTTGAAGACTTAAACAAAATTATTTACAAATTTACAAGTGGAAATGAAAACTTTGAAAGGTTACTTGGTGCTTAAAAATTTGGGCTAAACAAAAAAGGTTTGGGTTATGTTTCAAACATAAAATTTAAAAAAATCTTCATACTATTTGGATTTCTTTGTTAAAGCCTCAATGAAAGTGGATACCAAGAAACCAAAACCAAAACCTCACTCTCATTTACATGTTGTAAAACAAAATCCTAATGCTATTTGTCATTATTGTGAGAGAAAAGGGCATGTCACATTTAAATGTCCATTTAGAGGTAAAAGAGGACTTGGCAAAATGGTAGTTTAGATTAAAAGGGAACCTTCATCCAAGAAATCATTTGAACTTAAGACCATTACTATGAAAGAGCTTGAAAGATTGAGAATCCTAACCTTATACGACCCAAAAGTTTTGGGTACCAACAGTTCAATTGCATTATCTTTGTAGGTATGCTTGAAATCCATTAGCAAAAAGGATCAATGATATTTGGATAGTGGATGCTCAAGGCATATGACCGATGAGAAAGACAAATTTATCTTCCTTACTCTCAAAGATGGTGGATTTGTAACCTTTGGTGATGATAGCAAAGACAAAATCATTAGTAAAGGTAAAATTGGTAATGGTTCCATCACTATTGATAATGTTTTTCTTGTTAGAGATTTGAAGCATAACTTGTTTAGCATTAGTCAATTGTGTGATAATGGCTATTATGTTAATTTTACTTCAAATTCTTGCAATGTTTTGGATAAAAACAAAATTAATATCTTTGTTGCTAAACGTTTTGGAAATGTGTATATCACTTGTTTTGATGATTTAACATCTCAAGATGTAACATGTCTTTCCGCTTTACAAGATGCAAATTGGCTATGGCTGTGGACCAGCCTTTTTGACGGGCTTGAGGATCCACATCATCACCGGGCGATGTGATTAGAGGCTTTTTGAAAAAACAAACAAAGGAGTCGCCACCTTATTTTTAAGGAATAAGGAAACAATAAAAATATTTTATTTTCAATAAAACAAACTCCATTAATGGAAAAGCAGTCTACAAACCAGAGATGGATCCGGCGGCTAGGTTACGATGTGGGAAGATTCCAAGCTTTCACTTGTAGGCACCCACCTCGTCCTAATTAAAGGACTTCTAATTTATTTGGACTATTTAAATTCTTAATGCAAACAATCCTAAATAATCTAATCAACCAACAAAATAGTGATATAAATGCACTAATCTGTATTAGTTATATTAATAATAAAAAATATACAAACAAACCCTAAGAACCTAGAATACCCTACGAGCATCCTAGGGCGGACTTGAGCCCTATTAGCGCCTACGTAACTTACTAGTGTCACCTAGCAAGTATCAAAGTCCACGTAGTTCGACTACCCTAGGACTCTCCTATTGTAATCGATCACATCATCAAAGGTATTCAACCTAATTAAAGACTCTAACTTCGAGAATTTTTATTTATTTAAAATCATTTATTCAAAATCATTTCAAATTAAAAGACTTTCAAAAAATCTAAATATTCTAAACAATTCTTATCTTTAAAATTCAATTCCAATTGAAAATCTTTTTCAAAGATATTTCAAGAAAACAAATCATATGGGGAGGAATCTTATCCCAATACAAAAATCTTTAAATCATTTCAAATTCTTTTGAAAATCATTTAATAATCAAATCTTTCATAAAATCATGTTTATTTTATAAATATTGTATCAAAAATCTTTTTATAAAATATCTCGAAGATTGACTCTCAAATCGATTAAAACACCTAATTCAGATCACGATCTTTACAACAAAGGACAGTCCTAGAAAGGTCAAGTGACCTTCTTAAGCCTAGGGTCTCTAACTAGCCCTAAAGTTTGTCTAAAACCCTAAAATCCTAATGCCAATGCATGCTGAAATTTTAAATAAATTAAACAAATATACGTCCAAATCAATTCTACAATGCATGAAAATGTTCCTAAATGCATACTAATCAAACTTTATGATCCTAAGCATATTTCTAAGTTAGATTTGGCCCTAAAATAATTTTTAGAAGCGATTTAAGGACATAAACAAACCCGGACAGATTTGAGCACGAACCTTAAACCACTCTAAAAACCATGAAAATAAAGAATAAAAATTGTGAAGATGACCTAGCATGCTTTCTACATGAATATACTATGAACATAATTTAAGAATCATGCAAAATATGGGTTAAAAATGTTAATTAAATCACTTTAAAACATGGATTTAAATCTGGACAGATTTGAATACATGTTTAAAATAGCCTAAAAAATCATTTTTAATTCATAAAAAATATCAAATAAACACCCTAGCATACAATCTATCATGCTTGACTAAATTACCATGCAAAAATATATCAAAAACTATACAAAAATAAGCTTAAATAATTAATTTAAACACAAGGGGAGGATCTTACCTTCGCACACTCCCTCGTACACAATTTATATATTCAAACAATCAAATTCATGGCAAGTGTTTAAATAATCATAAAAAGCATAAACAAAAAGACTCAAGACTCATCAAATGTCAAAATAACATATTAACACATTCATATCATCATTAATACCATCAATCAAACATTAAGAGATTCAAATAACAATATGAACATATCAATATCTATTCTAAACATGCTTACTCATAAAATAATGAAAGACTCATCCTAAACATGATTACTAGCATAAAATAAGAATGAAACTAATCCTAAACATGTTAACTAGCACAAAATGATAACAAGACTAATCCTCAACACATCTAATAACATAAAATCATAATGAAAGACATCCTAACTTGCTTGCTAAACATACAATCATAATAAAACTAACCCTAATCATGCATACTCACATAAAATCACAATAAAGCTAACCCTAATCATGCATACTTACATAAAAGCATAATAAAGCTAACCCTAATCATGCATACTCACATAAAATCACAATAAAACTAACTAACCCTAGACATGCTTATTAACATAAAATCATAACGAAACTACTCCTAAGCATATTGAACATATTACTACTTTATATTAACAACACATCCTATTCTAATCACGCATATATATTTAACAAATATTAAAATAATCAAACATCAAACTATTACTATACTATTTATGCATGAACAAATGAGAAAAGACTATTAAATGATAGGACACTTACCTCTCACTCTTCTCGTTGATTAATTTCCTTCATGGCCCAAGCTTATGGTCCTTCTTCTTTTCCCTCCTTCACTCTAGTTCTCTCCTCCAATGGTGTACAAAAAATCAGATCTGTAGTCTCCTCCCTCAACCCTAGAATTCTTTTCTCATCTTTTTTTAACTCTATCAAAGTCTTCTTATAGAGTTAGGGTTTTTCACTTTGAATAGTTAGGATTTGATGCACTAAAACTCATCCTAGGGCTTAGAATAAGTCATCCTAGGGTTTACATACTGAATCTCCTTCGAATTTATTCAAAAAAATCGAACCAAGTCGGCCAAAACAAGTGGGAAAGTCTCAAACCTTCCAAAATTGCAAAATGCACCCGACCATCCTGGTGGCCTGTTTGACTCATATTTCACATGTTATTTACTGTGCTATCAGTGCTTTTTACATGCATTTGGGATGCTTTATGTGTGGAATAGGTGCGTTTGATGAATTTTCCTTGTTTCAGGACCTTGGGAGTCGATCGACGCATTTTTCCCCAGTTTTTGCATGCATTTGAGCAAGTTTCAGTTCTTTCCCCGCCGTTGCTGCCTGCTAGCAAGCCTTTTTTCTTCTATTTTGGGGTGTGGTGAAGCCCGTCTCATCCATGGAAGCATTCGAGGAGTTGGCGAGATGTCAAGCTTGTAATTAAGCCATTTTCAGCATTTCTGCAATTTTGTACCGGTACAAATTTCTGTACCGGTACAAAAAACTGTTCATGGAGGCAGTGAGTTTTTGTACCGGTACAAATTCTTCTGTACTGGTACAAATGGTCGGGATTTCGCAGACTCATTTGTAATACATGTCTTTTATCAGGGGCACTCCCGTCTTTTGTCCCCAACTCGTTGTAGCCTTTAATGGGGTATAAATACTCTCCTTGGCAGCTGAATGAGGGTTCCCAACTTGTCTCTACTAGTTCTTGATTAGGTTTTTGGGTATTTTCTAGGGTTTAGTTAGGTTTAGCTTAGTTTTCTTCATGTTTTTGATGTAATCTTGGTAGATAGGCAAGTTTTCTCTCATTTCTGTGTTGCTCTTACTTTGTAACCCTAGTGTAGGTTGTTTATCTTCTTTTAATCTCAAGTTGTAAGGAACATTCCTTTTGGTTCATTTAATACAAAGTATTTACTCTTTTCAGCATTTTATGGTTGTGTATGGTGTTTTTCTTCTTCCTTATGGCTAGCTAAGCACCCAAGGAGGGTTCTATGGTGAAGTTCCTCTCCAAAGCCTTAGGTAAATGTGGTTTCTTGACTCAAATGCTTCAATGTTAATGGAATGTAGCTTCTTCTACTCTCTTTTCTTTTGAAACCATATGGATTCATATTCATAACCAAAATATGACCGTTGAGAAGTTGTATTTTGGTGATGAACACATATGAACTTCATGTGTATGTGAAAATATCAAAATGAGTAGTAAGTTGCATCCCATCATATGTTTTATTCTCTTGAGCTTGTATTGTTAAATTCTTCCATTCAAAACCATAAGTCACATGGATTATTGAATGTGTATTGTTTGAGAAACCACTAAACCTAGGTTAGGAAGGAATGAATCCATAGAACCCATCCTTTCTTTCATTTACAAGTTTTCAAATCAAACCATTGCCATTAATTTGGCACAAATCTCAACAACCAAACAAAACCCCCAATTTACACTTGTTTTTGCATTCATTGGGTAGCATAACCTAAGAATCGCTAGAACCTATTCCACTCCCTGTGGAAATGACCTAGGTACTCCCTAGTTTCATTGCTTGACGACCATTAGAATCCTACGCTTGGGAGACTTTTGCGCACATCACTTTTTACGCTCAAGCATGGCCGTCCTAGCCTGGACAGCTAGCCGTCTTGGGTTGGACGGTTGGCTGTCCTAGTTAGGACGGTCACCGTAGTGACTTTCCCAATTTTCCCCAAATTTCAAGGGATTTCGTATTTTTGCCATATTTTGCTCAATTTGAATTCAAATTCAATGCTCCAAGTATCAAAACGACCGTGTTTTGATCCTCCACATTTTTAGAACTATTTTGGGTCAAAAATACTTAACCATAGTCAAGGGTTTTAGCAAAATGATAGCCAATTGACCCGGTTGTGCCAAAATTGGTCATATGACCATTCCTTGTTTTATAAAATTGATCAACTAGGCTTGAACCACTTCTAAAAACATGGTTTTAATATGAAATTGGTACTTGAAAACATATTTTGAAAATATTTAATTTTGGTGAAAACGACCAATTCACGGTCAATTTGACTGAAACCCTAGTTTGACTTATTCTCGCCTGTGGAATCGATTTTGGGCGAATCTATTCCAACCATTCAAAGGCTCAATTGACACTTCAAATACACTCCCCACATCCATATAAACCTCATGAAACAATTTGTTTCGAATTCGAAGGTCATTCAGAAATTAGACGAGAAAAAAGACGAAAATGTCCCTCAAGTCGCAAAAACCCTAATTACCTATCGAGCTCTCATTAGAATGTCATGAAAATTTACAGGGATGTTCTAAAACACCTCAAAAGTCAAATGCAATACAAATGGATTGATTCCAATCCAAATGTACACATGAAATAATGAATTGTCCTTTTCCTCAGAAAAGGGCAATTTGGGTAATTTGGTCTTTACAAGGCCAATTTCTCACCGAATAATCCACTCTTCGAGTTGATCATTTGCAATGATATAAATAATTGGTAAAAATGGGGTGTCCACAATGGCATAGAAGGCTTGGGCATGCTAACATGAATTTACTTCAAAAGCTTTCTAGAAATGATCTTGTTGTAGGGTTGCCCAAAGCTAACTTTTCAAAAGACAAAATTTGTGATGCATGCCAATTTGGAAAACAAATCAAAACTAGTTTTAAAACCAAAGCGCATATCTCTACATCTAGGCCTTTGAAATTGTTATATCTAGATTTGTTTGGACCTAATGATGTAGCTAGTCTTGGTGGTAAAATCTATGCCTTTGTTTTAGTTGATGATTACTCAAGGTATACTTGCGTTCTATTCCTTTCTTACAAAAGTGATACATGTGGCGAATTTATAAAACTTTGTAAAAGAATTGAAAAAGATCAAGGCCATTCTATCGTTAGTGTGAGAAGTGATAGAGGTAAAGAGTTTAAGAACCAAGATATCGAAAATTTTTGTGATGCACAAGGATACTCACATAATTTTTCGGCCCCAAGAACTCCACAACAAAATGGAGTGATTTAAGGGAAGAATCGTTCATTACAAGAGATGGGTAGAACCATGCTTAATGAACATAAACTTCCTAGAATCTTTTGGGTGGAAGCGATTAACACCGCTTGTTATGTGGAAAATAGAGTGGTTATTAGACCCAACATAGCCAAAACCCCATATGAGCTATGGAAAGGTCGAAAACCAAATATTTGTTACTTCAAAGTTTTTGGATCCAAATGTTTTGTTTTAAATGATAAAGATTATCTTGCTAAATTTGAGTCTAAATCCGATGTGGGTATTTTTATTGGTTATTCAACTAATAGTAAAGCATATCGGATTTACAATAGACGTACTCTAACCGTGCAAGAATTTATACATGTTGTCTTTGATGAATCTAATCTATTTGTTTCCAAGAATGTTGTCGAAGATGATGAAAATAGCAAATTGTTGTCTAATACTAATGAAGAGCTTGGCAAGCTTAACATTAGTGATTCTTCAATAAATGATGCACCTCAAGAGGAACCAAAGGAGGACCCTCCAATTAAAGAAGGTGAACCCTCAAGTGAACCTCAAGAGTTGCAAGAATTGCCAAAAGCTTGGAGATTTGTGAAGAATCATCCAATTGATCAAGTAATTAGTAATCCTTCACGCAAAGTAAGTACTCTCTCTTCTATTAGAGATGCTTGTAACCATATTGCATTTATTTCTCAAATTGAGCCTAAAAATTTTAATAAAGCCGAAAATGATGATAGTTGGATTATGGCCATGCAAGAAGAATTTAATCAATTTGAAAGAAACAAAGTTTGAGAACTTGTACCTAAACCTAATGACCATACCATCATAGGCACAAAATGGATTTTTTGTAATAAAAAGGATGAAGATGGTAATGTGATTAGGAATAAGGCAAGACTTGTTGCACAAAGCTATAACCAATAAGAAGGCATTGATTATGATGAAACATATGCACCGGTTGCTAAACTTGAAGTTATTCGCATGCTACTTGCATTTGCTAGTTTTAAGGATTTTAGATTGTATCAAGTGGATGTGAAAAGTGCATTCTTAAATGGTTACATTACGGAGGAAGTTTATGTTAAACAATCTCCCGGTTTTGAAGATAACACTTTTCCAAACCATGTATACAAACTTTCTAAAGCACGTTATGACTTAAAACAAGCGCCAAGAGCATGGTATGAAAGGTTTAGTAGCTTTTTGCTCTCAAATAGTTTCATTAGAGGCAAAATAGACACTACACTTTTTATAAAGCTTAAAGATAGTGATATGTTAATTGTTTAAATTTATGTTGATGATTTTATTTTCGGTGCTACTAATGATCTTCTTTGTGTGGAGTTTGCTAAATTTATGCAAAATGAGTTCGAAATGAGCATGATGAGAGAATTGACATTCTTCCTTGGACTTCAAATCAAGCAAACCAAAAAAAGACATTTTGATCAATTAAGCTAAGAGTGTGAAGGATATGCTAAAGAAATTTGGCATAGAAGGTGTAAAGTCTAGTCCTACACCAATGAGCCCTACAACTAAGCTTGACCTTGATGAAAATGGTAAGAAGGTATACCAAAAATTGTATCGATGTATGATTGGTAGTCTTCTTTATTTAACCGCAAGTAGACCGAATATTATGTTTACTGTATATTTATGTGCTAGATTTCAAGCCAATCCCATAGAATCTCACTTGTTTGCCGTAAAACGTATTTTCAAATATCTTGTTGGGACTCATGATTTAGGCTTGTTATATCCTAAGCATTCTTCTTGTCAACTTGCTAGTTTTTCGGATGCAAATTTTGCCAGTTGTAAAACCGACCGAAAGAGCATTAGTGGATCCATTTCACTCACATTCCTATTCGTTGTGATAACACTAGTGCTATTAATATTTTTAAGAATCCATGCTTGCACTCACGCATAAAACACATTGAAATTAGGCACCATTTCATTCGTGACCATGTGCAAATGGGAGATGTTGAACTAGAATTTGTTAGTACGGACAACCAATTGGTGGACATCTTCACGAAACCTCTCAAAGAGTATCGTTTTTGCACAATTTGGCGTGAACTTAGTATGATTAGACCAATGGAATTTTAATTGTGCCTATTGTGTTTGTGTATTCTTTTTGTTGTATTCTCCTATTTCTCTTCTCTTTTATTACTTTTTTGAGATGACTAAGGGGGAGAAATATTTGAATACTTTGAATGTATGAGCTTGTATTGCTTCCATATATCTCATTGCTTATTGAATATGTTGATTTAACCATGCTTGTTATGCTAAATTGAGGGGGAGCTTTGCTCTCTATTTATAATTCAAAGTTATGGTTTGTCATCATCAAAAAGGGGGAGATTGTTAGCCCTAAGGTCCTTGACCTTATGTTGATGATAACTAAACCATACCTTTTATCTAACAAGTGGTTGAGTGTTATGTCTTCATAGATTCAGAGTTACATCTTATTGGAGCTCTGATCAACATTCATCAAGCAAAATCTATGCGTACATGAAGTTCAAAGCTTAAAGCTCATACGTTTCAAAGCTTAAAGATGAAGTCATTCAAGAAGTTCAATCCTTGAAGATCAACTTGAAGAATTGCTCAAGCTTATGAAGACCTTTTGAAGTCAAGTTACTCTCCTAGTGATTAGAAACTTTTAGTAAGGTTTCTCTCATGCTCAATGTTGCATAGCTCAAGAGAAAACTTTTTCCATCTCATTGTGCATTAGCATTCATGCTTGAAAACATTTTCAAAATTGCCTAAAAATATTTTGGAACATTTAGTTAACTTGCCCAAGTGTTTTATGTCAGTTTTGACTTAAGAATTTTGAAATATTGACATTGAAACTTCCCTAGTCGACTAACCCTTTAGTCCTAGTCGATTAAGTGAAGTTCAGATGCAATGTTTTGAGAAATTCTAAGTTAGTCGACTAAGCACCCTGGTCTAGTCGACTAATAGTTTCCTAGTTGACTAACTTTGTTCTATTAGTCGACTAATGTAAGGACCAGAGGCCCTGTTTTGTTGTAAAATTGATAGTCGACTAATGACTCTCTTCTAGTCGACTAATCAATCCCAGAGAAAATTTCCCAAAGTGATTTTAAGTTGCTAGTCGATTAACACCCTCTTTCCTAACCGACTAATAAACCCAGATTTTGTTCAAACTGAGTTTAACTTAGCTAGTCGACTAATCCTTAGTGCCTAGTCAACTAACCGAGCCCGGGAAGGCAAAACCTTTTAAAAAATGACTAGTTAGTCGACTAACTACCTTATCCTAGTCGACTAATGGTCCTGTAACTTTAAAACGGCTCTTTCTCTTTATGGAAAATCAAGCATTAAATGAGCCCCAACCACCCTAATCTTCTCCAATCAGACTCTAGAGATTTCAAACGGCCATTTTGGCCCTAGTTCTCTATATATAGTGGCTTGGCTCTCATTTATGAAAGATCTACACTATTCATCATCATTTATTGAAGCTATTACTCTTAAACTCTCTTCATTCATTACTTCTTCTTGAGAACAAATCTGAGCTATTGTTGTTGAGCATTTATGAGACCATTTGTTCATCTTGTATTTATTACAAATCAGCTTTGTGAAGCATTTATTGTATTACTCTCCAATCATCTTGTATTTATTGTGAGATTGTAAGGGTTATGTGAAAACTCTTGTGGGTGAGTTGTCTTCCACCTTGAAAGAAGGCAAGTGTAAAGATTTCTCCACCTTGAAGGAGATTTCATAGTGGATTAAACCTCTTGACGGAGCTCTTGAGGCGTGGATGTAAGTGGAGATCGAACCACTTTAATCGTTGTGTTTGATTCTCTAACTCAAACTCTTGTATCTCTATTTGTTTATTTGCTATTTCATTTGCTTAGTTGAAATCTAATATTGCATTCTTGTTTATCCTAATTCAAAGATTTTAAAATATTGTATCCCATTTTTGAAAGAATTTTTATTTGCCTATACTATATTCACCCCCCCTCTAGAGTATATTTTGGGCGGATTTGGTTGACTTTCCTCTTAGAAAATCAGTTGCGGTTTGTAAATGGGTTTAAAAAGTCAAGACTTGTTCTGATGATTCAATCGAAAATTACAAAGCTCGTCTGGTGGCCAATGGCTTTACTTAGGAACATGGCATTGATTATGAAGAGACTTTTGCCCTCGTTGCTCGTATTACTTCAATCCTCGGGCATGGTTTGCCAAGTTCAGTTATGTTATTACGGATTTTGGTTTTCTTTCTTGTTTATATGATTCTGCTCTCTTCATTCACAAGATAGTTAAAGGCACTACTCTTCTTCTGCTCTATGTTGATGACATGATTATTACTTGCGATGATCTTAGTGGCATTTCTGCACTTAAATCATTTCTCAATCAGAATTTTGAAATGAAAGATCTTGGCTCTCTCAGTTATTTTCTCAATCTTGAGATATCCTTTGACTCACCTGGTTACTATCTCTCACAAGCCAATCATGCTTCAGATTTTTTCACCTGTGCTGGCCTCACAGATACTAAGATAGTCTTGATTGAACCACAATCATACCTACAACTATGGTATTACTGTGTTCTCTTAATATACATAATTATATAATAAATGTCGTTTTGCACAAAGATCTGTACAAATGGGTTAAAATCTCTATTTCAAGAAATCTGTGCAGATTGTATAAATTAAAGTCATCGCCTATGAAGCCTTGATGATCATCTCGAATTAATGAGCATTCAGAAAAGATCCACAGCAGCCTATTGAAGTACGAAAGATCATATGAAGAATCTCTGCATATTACGAAACAAGGTGCCCCATGTCTATCGATAGCCAGGATGCGCTATCGATAGAGGCACTATCGATAGCGCATCTTCGCTATCGATAGACATAGGCGGTTGCGGGCTGCAATGATATTTTGAGATATTTTCGAGGGCATTTGCGTCCTTTACACTTTCCTTCTATATATACACGTGTAAAGGCGACTTAAAGAGGGTTCAAGACTTTTGCTCTGAATCATTACTCTGTTGTTTTAATAGACTTCACGTTACAGTTTAATTCTGCATTTTATTCGGTCATTTACTTTTTCAGCAATTTCCAATTTCTGCAATTTTTCTTTTAATGCCTAGCTCAATTCTCATTTGAGGATTGTTCTTTAAATATACAGTCTTTACTTTCAGTACTTTACTTTTCTGCAATTTTCCCTTTTTATGCATGGCTCAATTCTCACTTGAGAATTGTTCTTTACTTTTAATGTCTTTTTCTTTATTTACTTAAGTCTTTTCTTTATTTATTTCAGCCATTTTCTTTATTTATTTTAGCACTTTTCTTTATTTATTTATGCCATTTTCTTTATTTATTTCAGTCATTTTTCCTTATTTCTTCAGTCTTTTACTTACTGTTTTATTTTTATTTTTTTTCCATCCCGTGAACCCTTAGAGCTTGTCATGGATAAAGGATATTCTCCTCCATTGATGTGTAGCTAATACTCCAAGCTTGGGTGAGGATGAAGTTGGATTCTTTATACAATCCTATTTTATAAACATCCCTCTATTTGTATTATGTGATTGCATAGTTGTGAAGGTTTTACCGCACACTATCGCTAAATATAATATCATATAATTGTACATCTGTGATTGTAATTATATAATTATGCAATGGTACTTATTGGTATGAATACAAACCAGCATGCTTTATCTCCATTTAAGGTGGATAGCGATATTCCATTCTTTTCAATGATAAACTTGCCGGTCCTGTATTCATAATCTTTTTGGGACTTCCTTCTTGTAGTTGGAAGAACCACCATACATAATTACTATATTGAGGATTTTATAATATAAATTGTATAATTGATATTCAATGGGCTTCTCACCCAAGTTCCGCTCATTCCACTAAATTAATCACGTTTTAACCTGTTTTATTAAAATACTGCATTTTCGCTTCGACCCAATCGGAGCACTTTTCACCACCAATTAAATTGACAATATTCTTTCACTTGGATTAATTCTAAAAAGTCTTTTATTATAAACCTGCATTTCCCAGTGGTTCGACACCCGTGCTCACTAGTCGCAATTGAATTGAGATTAACAATCACGCAGTTTTATAAATATATTAATCTTGATCACTAACAAGGAATAATCTCCCTTGTTTTCTGAGTCGATCAAATTTTGGCGCCGTTGCCGGGGAATTATGGTTTATTTAAAAAGAATATTTGGATTTAATTTAAGTCGTAAATATTAATACTGTTAATATTACTTAATATATATTCTTTTATACTGTTAATATCTATATATTATAATTATTATATATTATTCAATTTTATTTTCTCTAACTACAGGTGGCTGAAATCAGGAATTGGGAGCTTCATTCCCGCGCGCTTAAAATAACAAATTAAAAGCTAAAGATTAACTGCTCACTATTTGCTTATTAAATTCCTTGATTATCTGTGGAGACCTCATTGTATGCGGGGTAGAAGGTCGTTGTCCTTAAACGTAATTCCTTTAGACTATGAATTAGAAAGAACTCTGAGAGCTGCTAAAGCTTCTCAAAGTCAGTCCAGTGAGTCAGTACCTTTGCATCATTTAGATATGGCTGAATCATCTGCACACACTGTTATGTTACCTGCAGATAATATTCAAGCACCTCAAGGTCTTAAAACTCTTAGGGATCACTTCATGCCCAATAGTTTTAATCCACCCTCCTGTATCCAAATTCCGCACATCGAGAATCTCATCTATGAGATTAAGCATGCTACCATTCAGATGCTTCCTACGTTTTATGGGTTAGATAGAGAAAACCCATATGACCATTTGATGACCATTTGCAGGAATTTTTAGGGATTTGTTCTACTATTAGAATTCAGGGTTTCCATCCAGAATCCCTGAAATTGTTTATATTCCCGTTTTCCTTAAAAGATAAGGCCAAACACTGGCTTTGTACTCTCCAAACCCCTGTCCCTATCACTACTTGGGAACAGCTTCAGAAATTATTCCTGTCTAGATTTTACTCTGTTGGTAAAACTCACCAAATGCGACGAGGTATAACAAACTTTGTCCAACATGAACATGAATCTTTTCATGAAGCTTGGGAGAGAATGAAAGAACTTCTTAGATTATGCCCCCATCATGATGTACCTAAGTGGCAAATCATAGAGTCTTTTGTTAGAGGTTTAACTGAGGGTGACACGCAGACTGTAAAATCTGCATGTGGGGGAGCTATTTTAAGTAAAGGTGAGGATGAGATGTGGGCGTTATTTGAAGCATTGAGTGAGGATTCTTTCCACATGGCCTCAATGTCTTTAGGTAACCGTGATGATGCGTTAGCAAAGAAAACGCCTCCCAAAAAGGGCGGCATTTACGATGTGGATACCCAAGTTTTGGCAAACAAACAAGTTGAGGCTCTGTCTCAAAAGCTTGACCAATTAATAGCGGCACAAGGGCAATCTTCAAAAGCCCATGTGAAACCTGTCAACTTGGTATGCAATATTTGCACTGACCCAGCTCACGAGACCCCATATTGTCATATGGCAGGGCAGTACCCAGAGTTTGTCCAAGAGCAGGTTAATGCTGCTCAAGGATATGCACCACCTAGGAATGACCCTTATTCCAATACTTACAATCCTGGGTGGAAAACTCACCCAAATTTCCAGTGGTCTAGTCAGCCTAGAGGATCCAATCCTAGTCAGCCTGCGAGACCCACATATAGCAGTAATCCTGCTGTTGTTCTACCCTATAGACCACCATTGATGCAACCCCAGTACCCTTGTTATGGTGCTCCTCAAGCACCTCCACCCCAGTATCAGAGTCAAGCTGTGACTCAACCACCACCACAACCTCAAAGAACGCCTGGTTTTGAGGAACAAGTCCTAGCTACCCTAAAAAGCCTAGAGGCTTCAGCACAACTCACTCATTCACATTCTCAATCTATTTCCAAGTTAGAAACCCAAATGGGTCAACTAGCGGCTTCATTTAGTCGCAGAGAGGAAGGGAAATTCCCGAGTCAGGCTGTTGCCAATCCTAAGGGCGCTTTTGTAGCTGAGAGTTCAACTTCTCAGAATACACCATGTAATGAGGATGTTAAGGCTGTTACAGTCTTGAGAAGTGGGAAAGTGGTAGACAATAGAGTTGGGGAGAAAGAGAGAGAGAAAGAGAGAGAAAAAGAGAAAGAACCTGCAATAGAGATAGAGTCTGAAGCTTCGAGGGATAACTTTCCCGTAGCATTAGACGATCCATTGGCATCTTATGTGCCAAAAGTCCCATTCCCATCTGCGCTGATTGCGCCTGAGAGGAGAGCGAAGAAAGGGGCTAGCATGACAGATATGTTAGAGGTGTTTAAAAGCGTTCATATTAATTTACCTCTACTAGATGCCATTAAACAGATTCCTTCATATGCTAAATTTTTGAAGGAAATGTGCACACAGCAACGCAAGGAGCGCGTTCATCTGTCTAAAACCATAGCTCCTGTTGACATAGCAAGTGCTGTGTGTCAATTCCAAGCTCCAATAAAGAGAAAAGACCCTGGAACGCCAACTATACCTTGCTTCTTAGGAAGTCATTTCATTGATAGAGCGTTAGTCGATTTTGGCGCAAGTGTGAATATTCTTCCATATTCAATTTATGCCAAAATGGAGCTTGGAACACTCCAAACCACACCTACGATCCTCCAATTTGCAGATAGGTCCACTAAGGTACCTAGAGGGATACTGCAGGATGTTTTAGTAAAGATAGATTCTTTTGTCTTTCCTGCAGATTTTATTGTCTTGGATATGGAGCCTGTAGATATTGATAGGCCTCAAATTCCGGTGATAATAGGACGACCTCTTCTGGCAACTGCTAATACAGTCCTTCATTGTAGGACTGACATAATGAAGGTGTCTTTTGGAAACATGAAAACCAGGCTGCAGGTTTATAGTGCAGCTAATCAACCTCATAACTTTGAGGATTGTTCTTTTGTAGATATTATAGATAAAGTGGTAGAGGAAGCTGCACTTTATCTTCTGTCCAAGGACCCATTAGAACTTGTCTCAATTACTTTGGGTTCGAGGACCATGACCTGGAGCATTCATTCATGGAGGTGAATCTTGTCTTAGATTCTACCTCCTCTGTAGAAAAATTGCCTTGGAGACCTAGGGTTGAGCCACTTCCGTCTATTGCCAGTGTCCCTTCCCCTACGTCTTTTGAGTCTCCGTCGCAACTTGAGTTAAAGCCTCTGCCGGCTAATCTCAAGCATGCCTTTTTGGGTAGTAGTGACACCTTGCCTGTCATAATATCATCTTCGTTGAGTTTAGAACAGGAAGGTAAGCTGTTATCTATTTTGAAAGAGCACAGATTAGCCATAGGGTGGTCGGTCGCTGATTTAAAGGGTATTGACCCGTCAATCTGCCAGCACCGTATCCATCTTGAGGAAGGTGCTAATCCTTTTAGAGATGCCCAATGAAAGTTAAACCTGAATATGAAAGAGGTAGTTAAAAATGAAGTTTTAAAGTTGTTGGATGCGGGTATCATTTACCCAATTTCTGATAGTGAGTGGGTTTCCCCTACTCAATTAGTTCCTAAGAAGTCTGGGATTACAGTGATAGCAAATGAGGAGGGTATTCTAGTCCCTACAAGAGCTACCACTAGTTGGAGAGTCTGTATAAACTATAGAAAGCTAAATTCCAAGACTAGGAAAGACCACTTCCGGCTGCCGTATATTGACCAAATTTTGGAGAGGTTATCTGGGCAGAGTTTCTATTGCTTCCTAGATGGCTATTCAGGGTATAACCAAATAGCGGTTTACCCCGAGGATCAGGAGAAAACAACATTTACATGTCCATTTGGGACATTTGCATTTAGGCGTATGTCTTTTGGCCTATGTAATGCCCCGAGCACGTTCCAAAGATGTATGACTTCTATCTTTTCTGACATGATAGGAGAATATTTGGAAGTGTTTATGGATGATTTTTCTGTTTTTGGTCCTTCTTTTGATGAATGCCTGTCTAATCTCTCAAAAGTGCTTAAGAGATGTTGTGAAACTAATCTTGTTCTTAGTTGGGAGAAGAGCCATTTCATGGTTCGTGAGGGCATTGTGCTTGGACATATAGTATCTAGTAGGGGAATAGAGGTTGATAAGGCTAAGGTCGACTTAATTGCAAAATTACCTCCTCCCACTACTGTTAGGCAAATCCGGTCCTTCCTTGGACATGCAGGGTTTTACAGGCGTTTTATTAAAGACTTTAGCAAAATAGCAAAACCAATGTGTAATCTGCTTGCTAAAGATGTAGAGTTTGACTTTGATAAAGCCTGTTTAGAGTCCTTCAATAAGTTGCGTTTAATGTTGATCTCGGCACCTATCATGCGAGCTCCCGATTAGTCACTTCCTTTCGAGTTAATGTGTGATGCCTCCGATTATGCTGTGGGGGCAGTGCTCGGTCAGAGGGTAGATAAGGCCCCATATGTTATATACTATGCAAGCAAAACCTTGAATGAAGCTCAGTTAAATTACACTACGACTGAGAAAGAAATGCTTGCAGTAGTTTTTGCGCTAGATAAATTCCGATCCTATCTATGGGGATCGAGGACCATTGTGTACTCAGATCATGCCGCCTTGCGGTACCTGCTTTTTAAAAAAGAGACGAAGCCTAAACTGATTGGGTGGATTCTCTTATTACAAGAATTTGACTTTGAGATCAGGGATATAAAGGGATCTGAGAATGTCGTTGCTGACCACCTCTCTAGGATTGTAGTAGAAGAAGAGAGTGACCCCACGCCTATTAGGGATTCTTTCCCTGATGAGCAGCTTTTTGCCGTCACTCATTCTACTTTACCTTGGTACGTTCATATAGTGAATTATCATGCCACAGGCCTTGTACCATCTCTTTGGTCGAAACAGGAAAATGATCGGTTCTTTTCTCAGATAAAATTATATTATTGGGAAGATCCTCTCCTGTTTAAGTATTGTACTGACCAGGTTATACGTAGGTGTATTCCTGAAGGTGAGATGCAAGATGTTTTGAAGTTCTGCCACACTTTAGCTTGTGGAGGACACTTTAGCGGAAAAAAGACTGCCGCTAAAGTCTTGCAGTGTGGGTTCTATTGGCCCACTTTATTCAAAGATGCATTGGACTTCTGTAAGTCCTGCCAAAATTGCCAAAGAATGGGTTCTATGTCTAGAAGGGATATGATGCCTCTTAACCCTATTTTAATCGTCGAAATTTTCGATGTTTGGGGCATCGACTTCATGGGACCTTTTCCTATTTCGCATGGGTTTGAATACATCCTAGTGGCTGTAGATTACGTGTCTAAATGGGTAGAAGCCGTAGCCACTAGGACCAATGACCACAAGGTGGTGTTGAAATTCCTCCAAGAGAACATTTTCTCTAGGTTTGGGTTTCCAAGGGCCATCATCAGTGATGGAGGGTCACATTTTAATAATCAACCCTTTGCAACTTTAGTAGCTAAATATTCTATCACTCACAAGGTTGCAACCCCATATCATCCTCAGACTAGCGGGCAAGTGGAGGTTTCGAATAGGGAAATCAAGCATATCCTAGAAAAAACTGTCAGGCCTGATCGTAAGGATTGGTCATTGCGCTTAACTGACACATTATGGGCCTATATGACTGCATTTAAAACCCCTATTGGTATGTCTCCGTACCGTTTATTCTATGGCAAACCGTGTCATCTCCCTGTCGAGTTAGAGCATAAAGCACTTTGGGCCATTAGGAAATTTAATTTTGAAATGAAGGAAGCGGGTTCTCACCGTAAGCTTCAATTAAATGAGCTCGAAGAGATTAGGAATGAGGCTTACGAAAGTTCCAAAATTTCTAAAGCCAAAATGAAAGAGTTTCATGACAGGCACATCACTAGAAAATCTTTTGAACCAAATCAGAAAGTGTGGCCGTTTAATTCTAAATTGCGGCAATTTCCTGGTAAGCTTAGATCTCGCTGGGATGGACCCTTTGTGGTGACTAGGGTTACTCCTCACGGTGCTGTTGAAATTCAAAATCCTCGAACTGGTTTGTCCTTCTCTGTGAATGGACAAAGGCTTAAGCCGTTTATTGAGGGTATAACCGATAGTGAGGGTATTAAGGATGGTTTGGTAATTGAGTCTGTCAGTTTGGAAGACCCAACCTATCTTTTCGACTAAATGTGGAATTTCACGTCTGGCTGAAGACGTTAAATTTAGTCCCACCCACCCTTTCCCCTTGTTCTTACACATTCGTCTAGTCGTAACATTTTTTCAACATTGAGGACAATGTTTACTTCTAGTTGGGGAGGGTTTGTATATTCTCTTGATTTGTATATTCTCTTGTCTATGATTAATTTATTTATTTATTCATTTAAATTGTTATATACATAATAATTTATTATTATTTATCATTCTTGTGTATTTATTATACCATTGGTTTGTATAGTGATTCTTTGTATAGATTTTGATAAATAAATACGTGGTAAATTATGAGTTTATTCTTTCATATATTTCATATCTATTTGTTTATTTTCGATACATTAATTGTACTTTACTGTGATTAGCTTGTATTCAATCTTACACATGCACGAACTTGGTTTAATCTTCATACTTAGCAATTTGAATATCTGATAAAACCTGTTATAAAGTGAGACTTGCGACAATTAAAGCAAATTTTGAACCATTCGATCATTTTTGGGGACTCAAATATTCATCATTTCAGTTTAGTCATTGGTTATTGCTTTCCTGTTATATCTTGCATAAATGTTTAATTCATGTGTATGTTAGAATGCAAATACCTTGTTAATCAGTTGAGAATATTGTGCAAATTTTTGAAAAATGATTTAAGGCCATTTTCTTCGAGTCTTTGTGACGTGTTTATTTTTGATAGAGTTTAGGACCCCCGTAGTACCCTATTTTGAGCCTACCAGTTGCCAATTTTTTCGATAACTTAGCAGGCATGGGAAACAAGGTGTCTCTTGTACATTTTTGTTGGTATTAAGTGTCAGTTATTATGAAATTTTGTTCAAAATAAGCCAATTTTTGAAAAAGTCAACATTTGACCTCCTCTATCGATAGCGGTATTGCGCTATCGATAGACACCATCAAAATTCAAAAAAAATAAAATAAAATACTCGCGGGACAGAGGACTCTCTCTATCGATAGCGCGATCTCGCTATCGATAGAGATCGCGAGGATCAGCCTGAAAAGGCCTTCTCTCGCGCGAAATGCTTCATTTTCACCACATTTTCGCCTGAAAACCTCCATTAACGCCGTGACCATCCACCTTCCACCTCAGTTTCCGGCCACCTCAGGCGTCCATTTCACCGGAACTTGATTCCATTGCGATCCTCGCAACCTTTAGCACATTTCTGTCCGATCAGAATTTGCGTTTGCTTCATTTCATTCGGTCGCCATTTTTCGCTTGAGTCACACTCCAGCGAGGGTATTCAGTCCGGTATCTTCTTCAGTCCCGACACGTCGTAAGTACCCATTCCCTTTCTTAAATTTTTGAACTTTTCTTAAAAGGCTTAATGTTGTCAAAATAGCATAAAGTTTACGTACATAGGTTGTGCATGTAAAGTTGATAATCATATGTTGGTTTTTCTTTAGTTTTGGCATATAGCATAATACTCTAGTCTTTGTTATGCTTAGTACACTGCATTAAGTTGGGATGATGCCTGATGATAGGCGGTGCATGAGTTGTGGAAAGCCTGGATGTTAGGCTATGCATGGGCTTACATGTTACTGTATGTATGTTTTGGAAGTGTTAATAATTGATGCCTGGATGATAGGCCAATTTTGAATTTTGAGATGTGTTATAAAAGTTTCGAGTGGGTAACAACTTGCTGTGTTGAGTGTTTGATTCTTATTGAAAAATATATATACGAGTATCTCTGCAAATTATTCTTACTGCTGACTATGGTCCTATCTGATGCCGTGTGTGTGTAAAAATTATACAGAGCTATGGTACGCCAAAAGACCACCGGCAGGAAGGGCGTGGCTTTTCAGGAGCCGACACAGCCGGTTCAGAGACCGAGGAGGTCTACAGATACTAGCAGGGGCAAGGCCCAACGCACACAGCAAGATACTTCAGACAGTTCTAAGTCTGACATACCCGCAGCACCCATGCGTAGGCCCTCATCTAGAGGGCAATCATCTGCTCAGCCACCAGTGAGTGCACCTCCGTCTAGTTCCCAGTATGTGGAGGAGGAGTATTTTGAGCACCCGGATATAGGCGAGACTGGCGAGCCTCGCATGCCTCGCGAGTTTGAGAGTTAGGCAAATACCGAGGCTGGGTCGAGGAGATTACCGACTCGTCGATCCGCGAGGCTGTGGCCAGTGATCCTGTCGGCGAAGAACTTCAACGTCGAGAGATACGTCGACCCGAAAGCCTTCAGATATGAAGGCTTGCTTGTGGAGACCCTTCAGGACAGACACCTCAGCACCTGGCTAAGGAAGGGCGGCGGTTATATGGCCAGTGTGGTGCGTCAGTTCTATACATCAGCACACATGGCAGAGGATCAGCCTCAGACACTCCGGGCAGAGGTTGGAGGCCGCATTGTTCAGTTCACTCCGGACGACATCGCTACCTATCTGGGGTGCGAGCGTCCTTTGTCGACAGAGGTAGAGGGCAGTTATTTGGAGCTGACGGAAAGTCAGTGCGCAGATATGGTGTGCGTGGACCGAGAGTTGTTCGATGGTCTACATTTCATGTAAGACCCCGAAATTTTCAATAGTAAATTTTCTTAATTATTATTATTTTATTTTATTTATTGCACACATGGAATTTTGTTATTGGCCATAGTGTGCCATGTGGACACTTATTGCACACAATCCTCAAATGAGAATTGACAGCTGTTCATATTTATCCCTCATCCAATCGACTTCTGCTAGTTGGCTTTCCATAACTACCCTTAGTGAAGGTATCTCTAACTCAATTGGTAACACTGCTTCCATACCATACACTAACGAGTAAGGCGTAGCCCCAGTTGATGCCTTAATGGATGTGCGATAGCCCCACAATGCCAGAGGCAACTTCTCATGCCAATCATTGTACGTATCCGTGGTCTTCTTCAAAATGGTCTTCAAATTCTTATTAGCTGCCTCCACTGCTCCATTAGTCTGCGGACGATAAGGAGAGGAATGGTGATGTACTATACCATATTTCTTAAGAAGCTCTTCAGTTTCTTTTTTGAAATGTTGCCCATTGTCTGAAATAAACTCCTGTGGCACTCCATACCGGTAGATGATGTTGCACTGTACGAACTTGGCAACCTGCTTAGCATTCAAAGTCTTGTACGACGCTGCTTCTACCCACTTGGTAAAGTAATCAATAGCCACCAGTATGTACTCGTGCCCATTCGAGGCCGCAGGAGTGATCTTGCCGATGATATCAATGCCCCATGTTGCAAATGGCCATGGTGATGACATGGTAGTGAGTGGCATGGATGGCTGATGCTTACCACTTGCAAACACCTGGCACTTATGGCATTTCTTAACATGTTTAGCACAATCACTTTCTAAGGTCAACCAATAGTACCCCAATCTCAGAATCTTCTTCGCAAGCATATACCCATTCATGTGTGGAGCCC